>JXOR01001348.1:0-81123 GCA_001014335.1 Coboldia fuscipes
AAATAAGAAGTGAAATGTTACATAAATGATTCAAGATTTCATTCTTTTTATATATTTTTTGTCAGAGACTGTATTCTTGGTCTCCAAACTAAAAGATAAAAGCAGTCTTATGTTGAAACAATTTAAACTTATTTCCAACAATATTTTCCACTTCTAATGTGTTTTGTTACATTGAAAATTCTTCTATAGTTACAATATATTGAAATGGTAAAAATTCATCAGATGAGGAAAATACTTCTCACCAATGGTAACAGTAGATTGAAGTAAAAGAAGCTTTTTTTCTTTAACAAATGGAATGAGAAATGATTTCATTTTTTTCCTATGTTTTATTCGTGTGTCGTCTTATATTTTATTTGCTACTTTCCATGAGTTTTTTTATTTTCAAGAACATAAAAGAATATCAGCTATAGTTACTGGTAATAACTGAATCTATATAGAGTCCAAAAAAAAAATAAAAAATAAAAAGAAAACATAAAAAGCATTAGAAAAGATATTTTTAAATTATGTAAAGCAAATTATTTTTGCTGGCCCCTTGTCAAAGCATATAAATTTTCTTTTATATGAAAGCATTTCAATGGAATCGTTAAAGAGAAATTTCCTTTATTTTTTCGTTCTTTTGATTTTAGTAAGTGTGAAAATCAGTAACATAAACAAATTATGTTAAATATATTTCACTTAAAACCAATTTTATTTTTGTTGGTTGGTTGATATTCAAGACAGGAAAAATTGAAAATATTTTTTCTTGAATGATATCGAAAGCCGACAGAATGACGTTCAACGTTACTTTTTCCAACGAAAAACTGAAGAAATTTTATTCACTGGACTACCATAGTGATAATCCAAACGTGAGATGCCATTGAATGAGAATAAATCAGTTAATAAAATTAGGAGACAATTTGACAATGTGAAAATTAGATTTAATTCTGTGAATAAAGGAGGCTGAATTCAACATGAAATTTTTATTACTGGTTTTAGGTAGCTTTGATGCACAACACATTTTCAGTGATATCAATCATTTAACAATGATGGCATATACTGTAACTCTGTTGCCCCATCAAAAGCAAAAAACATATAAAGAAAATTTGAAAGAGAAAACCAAGAGTCATGTTTCCTTTTTCCAGATGGTGGTTTCTTTGCTGTGAACAAGTAAACATAAAGTGTGGGATATCATCTAAAGTAGTTATCTCTCTACCTTTTGAATCATGATTTCCTATTCGGTTTCTTCTATAGAATCTTCTTTTTCACTCTTTATAACACTCATGTTTTTGCAATCGTCTCTTTATCCAAAACAAAAAAAAAGAAATTCAAATGAAACATAAACCCAACAGCAGTGACGTTGAATTACAGAGCCAAAAATAGATGAAACTTTTTTGGAAAACTCTTTCACCCGTACAACCCCATAAGAACTCACTTGTTCTAACTGTCTCTTATTCTTAAATGAATATGCAAAAAAAAAAAACAGAAATAGAAAACTTTTATAGTTCGACGTTCGTTTTGTTCCTTGGTTTTTAACCAAAATATGGAACAAAACATAGACACTGCATAAGGAAGAAAAATGAAAAACTACCGAGAAAACAGTAAGCACACAGGAGTAAGAAAGTTTCATTCTTTTTTATCTCAACACCTGAAGTTAAATAGTGTAGTTATTCACATTAAAACTTTAAATTTTATTCTTACTTTCTTACATTCTATTCACCATGATTCACGTTTTAACAGTGTTGTTTATATCGCAGAAAATTGCCTTAAAGAAAACTAACATGTGTGTGTTAATTCAAAATATGTTTAAACAAAAGCATAAAAATAAGGTGATTGTAAAGAAAATGAAGATGAAAAACAACACGTTATGACTTTATTAAGAGCTCTTCTAAATGATGAGTTAACTGATAGAGCTGAACATATTCTTTATTGTTAGTTATCCTAACAGACTTTAAAGTAAAGCTTTTAATCAATGATCCATACTTTATCATTGAAGATTTTCTTTAGAATTCTTTGAATGAAAATTTGTCATTTTTCTTACTTCATTTAGATGGTTTTACTCTTTTCATGTATTTAACTGTATGAAATTTGTTAGAACTTTTGATACCAACAAATTTATCGTCTTTAATAATTGCATTTCAGTTGCAACTTGAATTCATAATGTTATTTAAGCAGAACATAATCTCTCACCAATTTATAAGAAATCATTCTTTCTATTTTATGAAATATCATCTATGATATAAGGATCACTTTAACAGAATGGGTGCAATTTTTAACGATGAAGAAAAATCATTTTCAGTTGGCGTACACGAACTAACCAACAGAATCACTGAAAAAAAAGACGAAACGAATATAGGAAAATTCCTTATCTATTTGCGACAGACTTTGCCTTTCAGAAACAGCAAAACCCAGGATTCATGACACACAGTAAATTATTTTTATTCCATACTTTCTGATTACTATTGATTGGGATTCTATCGACTTCTTCTTTTTTTTTTTTCATCTCAACGAATAATTTCTCTTCATCGTTTTTGTCTATCTATTTACCGATTCTTCTTTTTTTTTCCACGTTAAAAGAACTGATTTTCTATATGAATCTTTTACTTCAAATTTCAATCATCTGGTGGCTTAACTTAAGATTATCGACCGCAACAAAATACAATGATTCCAATCCATAAGATATCTTCAATCAATTTATTATTTATATACTGGACTTGATATTATACGGGATTGGGTTTTGGTGTTTTCTTTTATTTTTACTTGTATTTCGGCTCAGTTTTTATTACATCCGATGACTACCACTCAAGTGAAACTTATTTGATTCACTCAATCTAATTTCGTTGGTAGTCCACATGACTTCGGTATAGTGATTTGTGGTCGTTTATACAAATTTACCTAACTAATAATATAACTTTCACGTTTCCAAAAAGAAAAAAAAAAGAAAAAAAGAAAATTCTTTTCCTTTCCATTGATTTCTTTTCGTGTTGGTCATGTTCTACGATACCATCTGGCGCACACACAAATGAATTGAACAGTTAAACACTAGAAAGTATCCAACCATTTATGGACCAATTTAGTACCAAATACAAGGAAATAAGAAATAATATCTGCCCACCCAAAGTGCACGAGTATTCTCAGAAGTAGCCATGGGACGTTCATCGATTTAATGGCGTATAATCAATAATTCAATCAAATTATACTCAGTAAATAAAAATGAGCATTACCTTCGTTTACCATTTATAATCATTATATTTATGTTGATTTATTTAATGTAATATCACATAATTAATTTAAACAGTGAACACACTAAAATGCTTTTTATTTTACCGCCACCCCAAAAAAATTGCCACAGTGAAACCACCATTTTTACCTGACCAATTTTAATGAAGACAAATAGGCGATTTATTAGCCAACAATGGAATATTTGTTATTTGGTTTTTCTTCTTGGTAACGAATCGTTAAGAACGAATTATGAGATAAAAGTCAAATATCAACATTGGCTTAAAACCATTGCTCAGACACCATATGAAGTGTCATTTAATTTGATTTGGGTAAGTATTCTACAATTTTTCTATTTTCTTTGTTCATTATTTTTATGGTTTTCGTTACAAATAAAACAGAATGAATACACCGAAAAAAACAGAATCAAATAAAATGGACTAACACGAACAAATAATAGAGATAATCCCAACCATCACCCACAATCAAATGTGGTGATACTGAATATTTGATACAAATGATAATGTTCAATGTAATATCCACAATTTTATATAATCAGGCTGAATATTATAACAAGTAATACATATAAAATTGAAGATAATATGTATAAAAGCGTTTTCATAATAATAATATCGTATTTGTAAATGATAAAGAGGTTTAATGCAACAGGCATAGCCGGATACAAAACAGACAATCGGATATTTATCCGTACATGTAGACGATATGTGGCTTTTGGATTTAATATAAAATCATTTTTCCTATTTCCGGTTCTACCTGGAGGCTAATTCAGGTGAATTTCAGTTATTCATATTGGATTTACGTTAGCCAACATATGACAGAATAAATTTCCATTGAATTTTTCATTGTACAAAGTACAGATTACTCAATCGACTAACTTTTATTTTTATATTCGTTTTTGGTTTTTATCTTGGTGCTGGTTCAATTACATTATCCCAGGTAAAAATGAGTATTAAACATCACGGAAGTACAGTTTCAAAAAACGGAGAGTATCATTTTTATATTACAAATAATACAATTACAATAATTTTCCTATTAAGATGTTAAGAAACAGAAATAAAAGTAATACCATTTAGGATTGTATGTTTTGTATGAATGTGTTACCTCAATAGACAGGGAACATGATCCATCTAACCATAACCGACATATAACAATATAAGCGATAACAATCAGTATACATTATTTTCCCATGTTTCGAATCCAATACGAAGTGAAAACCGCGAGCTTATGTCAGAACAAACAAGAATAAAAGATACACCGTTGTTTTTTTTTTCTTTACCATTCTTCTGTTACATCTTTTTATTTTTGTGGTTGCTTCAATATACACACACACACGTATTTATCGTTTTTGATACTCCGTTTACAGGATTTTATATCAAAAGTATGAGGGAGTTGGACTTAAAACAGAATAAGAGCCAAACAAAAAAAAAATATCTGACAACCGAAAATTGAGTACATAAATGAAGAAATATGAATGTAATACGATGGAAAACGTTTATTATATTGAACATGAAAATAATAACGAGAAATAAGTTCATACAATTTGAGTTTTGGGGGTTTTATATTTTTGTTTGGTTTGGTACTACCCCCGGCCCAACATACAATTCTCACACCTTTGATCACTTTTCATCAAATACAACAAACGTAGAAAATATTTTGTTCATATCTATATTTTATATCGTTCCCCCTTTATCAGGAATGAAGCAACAAAACGCACATTCTAAAGTGAAGAAGATACCAAATACAAAAAAAAGAGAAGGAAAATTCATATACACATCGAATGAAAAACTCATAAAAAAGTAAGATTTCAATTGTTTGGTTAAATGTTAACCAAATGCGCGGTTAAATTTTTCATCATGTTTAAATTGTTGATGGATATGGTAACCTTATCATCCTCTGTTTATTCCTTGATGTGCTTCAATTTCTCATTTTACTTCAATTTATTTCATTTTTTTTTGGTTTTTGAATAAAACAGCAGCTAAATGGTATTTACAAAGTGTTTCATCCTTTCATCGTTTTCCATTTTTTTTTATTTTTTCTTACCTAGAAAATAATTTTTCAATTGGCTTCCAAACGTGTATGGCTTTATACAAAATACTGGGGCTGAGAGCTAGAGGAATGAAGAATCCGCCAAAGTAACAAAAATTATTATAAAAGGAATGAGAAAATTAGAATTTACATCTCTAAATCAACAAAAAACATTGAAAAAAGATAAAGTTATGAATGCCTTGTGGTAACCAATATAATGCCAAATATTGAATGACTTAGAAAACCAAAAACTTATGACGTTATTTTATCAAGAAATAAAACCAAAAAGACGAAATAAAAAAAAAAATACAAACAAAAACATTTCTTTTTTAACAAAATTAGTCTTACGTGGTTTCACCGAATTATGTGGGTTTATGTTTCCTTCATTTTAAACTTTAAACAAAAAATAAAAAATTGGAACTTATGAAACAAGTTCCTTTATCAATTTAACCAGACATATTGTTTGGTAATTCATATTTTAAACGGGATATGTCCAACATTAGTGGGTTGACTTAAAACCGCCAGTGTTGTCTTTATTGGTAAATTATTGTTTCATTATAACTACAATACAGTGATCAAAGGAGTGGCAACCCCCCAAAATACAATGTACCATAGTGTTTTCCTTATAACAGAATCTAATCATAACATTTCTGTTTATTTTTTATTCACTCATTTATTTCATATGATGATACCCAGTTTTCTGACACCATTAGAGAAAATTATGTTACAATGGATAATAACAGGGTTAAGGATGATGACATGACATGTACCTTGTTCACTATATGAATATTGGTTAACTAAAAGATAATATCAGTTTGTTCAATGTTGCGACATATGGACAACAAACCAAAAATTTGTTTTCCATCCCAAAACTTCAATCCACTACTCTCTTGAAACTGGACCATGTCCCTATGATGATTTTTTTTTGTTGATGTTTTAATACACAATTTCCTAGAAACAATTTTCCATTTAGTTTCTTTATTTTTTTTTCTTCTGATGATTCGTTCAGCGAAAGCTTTCTAATTCAACTTTATGATTTTATCACGATAGAAAAATCTTATTGATGATAGTGGTTTGGTTGGTATCCATCAACACCCCCACCAAAACAACATTGTAGTTTATCATACAGCATCACGATATAATGTAAAAGTGAAAAAATATGTTATTTGTATCACAAACAATCTTGTTTTTCTTGTAAATTGATCTATGGATTAATAAACAGTGAATTTTTTGGTGAAATGGTGACGATAGGGTTTCATTTATTGGCTTCATTGCCACCCGCTCGTTGAGTACCATTGAAAAATCCGTTTCGTTTTTCATTCAGTAGCATTAGCTGAAAAGGGGATTCAGTCTATATTCAATGGCTTCTGTTTACTTGATTCAGTTAAATTGAATGGCATTTAAACTATCCCATAGATTCAACATTAGAACAAGACCTTATCGAATAAGAAGATAACGGAAAAACGTGTGAGTTTTGAACTTTTTTCTTATATTTTGCACACTCATACCATATTCAAGTGAGTGACCTAATGCTATTTGATGTTTTCCAATGGACGATTTTATCTTTCAGGTTCTTCTTTTTATTCACAACGAAAGCTTAAACACACATATTGGCCATCTCGACCTTTTTTTTTATCCAACCCACTCGATAAATAACAAAGAAAATAAAATAAAAACCAAAAGAATTTGAATGTTAACCCATTACATGGTTATTTGATAGCATACTTATTTACTGTTTGAAGCCAATCGGTTTTCTTTTTTCTTTTTGTTTAAAGCCAATCTAATGTGTGTTTTCCAATGTGGAAAATTACATGTATTTTGTAAGCCTAACAATCATTCAAACGATTTAAAGGATGGGATCTCCTAGTAAATCTACTTACGATGAAACAAAAAATAAAAGGGTTTACCATCCATAAGGTTAAATGTCTTCGATAATCATTAAACGATTCAATTCCACAATGCATTTTGTGGTAATCAGCTTTTGAATAATTCAATACCAAAACTAATGAAGTCTTCATGTTACATTACCCCATAGGTATTAAATTATAAAATAGTCTGTTTAATAATCGTTTTATGTACGTGGTTACCTTTCCGTTATGACGTCATAAATAAAATCATTACATTTTTATAATAATTAAGGATCCGTTAGATTTCAAACCAACACTTGATTGAACACCATCCAAATATCCATATAATTAATGGGTAATAATTAATTCCATTTTAATATCAAATAATTTTATATTTATAATAACACTCCATTTATTATACAGATTTATTATCAGCATTTAATATCACAATGATAAAAATCATTGGATACCGTGAATATAATCCAATAAAAATACCGATTCATAAACAAGTTATAAATAAAATACCCTCAATATAGTTCAGATAATTGCGGTTACAAACAATTAATTGATCATAATGATCTATACAATTAGTTGATGGTGATAAGGTGAAACGAATGAATTTCTACCATCTGCTGTATCATTGGAATGTGAGCAAAGGCACAAAACTCAATGAGAATCATCCGCACAAGACAAATAAAAAGTTCTTATGAAAGCATATTTTCTTTTAAAAACCCAACCACCCTTAATGTATTATGGTCAGTGGACCAAAAACAGAAAGAATTCTGACCTCTTGTTTCTGTGTATGCGGCCCCCATTATGTCTGTCTTATTAGGGACATAATTATTTTTATGTGAGAACTGATAGAACCCAAATTAGTCTAATGGGAGTTACTTTTTTTTTTTCTTTTTTAGTTGTTTCCATCTTGTTATATTATTACATTATACGTTGAATGAATACCTTAATGGTAATTAATACTTCTTATTATTACATATTTATTCAGAAAGATTATCCTCTTAATATGCCATTGTTGTATCCGTTAAATTTTACTTATATCACTTTGGTTACCAAAAATGTTGCTCTGTTACCTCATATCTCGTTTTGTCTCGTGATTATCGTTCGGTCTGTATTTAACTTCACATGAAATGTTTTACTCTGTTTCTTCTCTCACTTCTTGAATTATGAATGTATCGAATAGATTGTAAAAGTTCTAGTAATATTCCATTAACTTTATCGTCACATTTTCTGGTAGCGGTTTGTATCTGAAGTATATGAATTCACTATTCTTTTAATTATAATTCCAAACCCCCCTAAACATTATGGATTAAAAATAGTTCAATAAAGGTATCATAATATTTGTTATATTAATTAATAATAATCGAGTAAAGTGAAGAATAAAAAAAGTCACACACACACACAAACTTATGAGAAAAATTTCTCCCTTATGCTCTGGTGCATTTCGCCAACATAAATTTCCAATAATATGAGTTTTCCTTTCTCCATACAGCATCACAACTAAATATTGTTAACACACAAGAATGAAAAAAATGAAAAACTTTGTTCAATATAAACTTTCTTTTTTCGCTTTAAACCAATGAAAAATTAATATTCAAATAAACAAATTTATTCAAGCGTAACTTAAAGATTGAGAAATGCAAAAAAATAAAATAAAAAGAAAATGTTTGTATTTTGAAAAAATTCTTGAGGTTAAGGAATGAATAATTTTTTTTCTTTCTCTATTGCAAACAAAAGGTTTGAGCAATGAAGAGTAACAACAACCGACTAAGAACAAAATTGACTTCATAATTTCATTTCCATGTCTGTTGGGATATTATTCTTTATTGAACGAAGAAACAAAATCAAAAAAAAAAAAAAACAACAAAATTGTAATTCACTGTGACCAAACGTCGTGTGAATTTTCCAATAGTTTTCCATTTTCTTTTTCCTTCAAACATTCAATGTGTTTTTCCTGTTCCATTCCACTACACGTTTAGTTTTCAATATGTTTATTGTTTCAACTAGTTGGCACGAAAAAAAAAAAAAGAAACAAGAAAATACCAATGATGTCTGGTTTAGTTTGCCACTCAACCGTTTCGGGATCGGAAAAATTTCAATACAATTTTTCCCTTTTTAATAAATTGGTTTTTCCTTTTAGTTCCGTCATTGATGTTTGATATTTTTTTCTTCCTTATTTCATTTTTTTTCCCAATGCGTTTTCTCTTTTGTTTGTTCTTAAAACCAGAACGTCACACTATTCATCTTGATCCATTCGATAAAATGGCCAAAATCGTAAGCAACAAACCACACAAAAAACGGATTTTCTCAATCATCTTTCTTTGGATCCTTTTTTCTAAGCTATTCTCTTCTTTCTTTCTTTTTGCTTTTCAACAACCATTTTTCCGGTAAGAAAATATTATGAAATTCAACAGTAAAAAAAAAAAATAAAAATAAAAAAAAAGAACCTCTGCTCTAACCATTGAAGCTTTAAAGTTAAACCAAATAATGTGTAAGAAACCAATGTATCAAAACTTCTGGTGATCTCATTAGCATTTTTCTAATATTATTTATGAATATGTTTTGGCGTTTTACTCTGTCTTACTTCACTACGTTTCTTTTATATTTCCTGACATGCGGCAAAAATGTTTTTAAATGAAATCAACAGAGTTCCTTTTTATATTTCACTTGCTTTTTTTTCTGTTCCGGTTTTTATTCTCACCCACCATCGCTGTCAGGTTTCGGGTGTTTTATGTGTACCGGCTACCATTTGAACTATCTAAATACTTTTATACAGTTTTTATTAAAATATATTTTGATTTTCTCTGTTTCTATTCAATCTTCAAAGTTAAAGTAGCTTTTCTAACCATCAAATAACAACAACAACATCGAAAAAAAAAGGAAAAATCATATTGAATGCGTGGTTTATTCAAATTTTATCGGCATCGAGTTATTATCCGATATTGAATTCAGTTTCTGTCAGTCGTACCAAAAAAAAAAAAAAAGAACGAATATTTGAATACATTAATGTATAGAATTTGCGGCCATATACAAAATATTTTATTCTGAATTGGATTGTTTGGCCAACGGACGCACGTAAACCTATAAACTGAATATTTGATCACTGAATGGCCAATATCAAAAACATAAAAACGTAAAACCAACAACATCAACCAATAACGAATACAAAAAAAAGAGGCAATTGACCATCGACTTCAGTGCGCCATCAGGAATAGGAATCTAACATTTTGCCTTTTTTTCTATGCGAAACATTTCAATATTTCCGATAAAACATTATCATAACTTCCATTGACGTTTCATAAAAGGACACAACCAGTGATTCAAATTGTATACGAATATGACATTCGTATCAGAATATCTCAAACCGATTATCCGGTGTTTTATATGCGACAATCCTGCAATTCTGATTGAAACCATTTCAATATGAAAATAACAGAACAAAAAAAAAATGGTCCACAAAGGAAAATATTCAATTTTATCCAGTACCAAACTGAATTAAATGAAAAGAATTAATTGCTCCATATTAACCATATCGTGTACAGTTTCAGCATTTAACAACTGTTACCCAGTCAATAAAAATTAATCGGGTACCAAATGTGAATTAATTAGAATGATAATATACCACAACCAATTCCTTTTATCAACTAATTCTTTTTTTTTTCGTTGTTTCTCCCATTCAGCATACAAATAAATTACATAAATTCATGGAATTTTTCGAAACATTTAATTAAACATAAATTAACCGTTTATAATTTCATTGTATTATTAATTTTTATGTACTCACTGTTTCAATAAAACATTTAATTTTTAATTTTGTTCAATTTAACTCTTTGGCATACCCACATCACTCCAATAAAATTGTGGATAAATTACAATCAATTTTTTAATAGAAAATATTTCACCATTTATTAATAGATTGAATAGAGATTCTCTATAATTTAATGCAATCCCATGTTTCATTAATTTTGTTTTTAAACTTTTTCATTTTATTAGATTTTTAATTCGTTACTAAAGCTCTTTTCATTGTTCTAACGTCAATTTACCATTAAAATTATAATGAAACTTTCATCAGAACCTGATTATCATAGTGATACATTTACTAAAATTTCAATTTACTACAAATCCATCATATAAAATGAATTTTTCTTGGAAATTTCATACAAAATCAATCAATCAATCATTATGAAATAATTACAAATTAAATAATCATAACCAATAATGATTATCCATCATCAATTAAGTACAATCGACAACAAAAATCAACTAAAGTACTTTAAGCTAATTCAATCCACGATTAATGTAAACCTTTAATTATACGTACACACAGTTCACTATTCAATACAACAATGAATCAATTACGTTCAAACAAATTCCCTTTTTTTCCTTTTAATCTTCAAATCGAAAAAAAAAAAACAACAATTTCAATCAATTGAAAATTTCAATAGAAATAATAAACAAAATGTAATCCTTCACAACGCAAATGGGACAATATTGAATGAATGCTCATACAACAAATATAATTTGTACAAGTTTTTAAAACATCTGAGGTCAATACTTGCAGTTGAAAAATTAAAATTAGTTACCATTGTGTGTAACACCATCACACACACACACAAAAGATACAATAAAGTTGTAGACATAAAAAAGAAAAACTAAAATTTTCTTCTTTTTTTTTATTTTGGTTAACAACAAAAATAAAATCCCTTTCACTCAAAAACATAAAACCATAACAATGACCACACACTAAACTTTCTTTCATTATTCCCTCATACTCCTTAAAGTTCTCTTCAATTTTTTATAGTGAAAAAGTAGGCAAATGGACCATAGATTTTCCATTCTTTGTAATAGAGCATACAGTTTTCTCCCCCTACCATTGTCCATCGATGGTACTCATATTGTATATCAGTTTAACTACCAATATGCATATGTATCATTTGTTCCAACCATAAGTCCGTTATGGCTAAGACACCAACCGACAAAATAAAAAAAAAATTAACAAAACGAATAAACTCAATAGAGTTTTCTCTATTCCATCACAACTGTAGTAACTATGAATCCATCCCCAATGGTTATGCTGTGGTTCATTTCGTCGTATTAGAAGTATTTTTGAATCCACAAATAACAGCACCAAAAAAAATACGAAGAACCATAGAACAAGAAACTTTATATAAATCGTTCGCTTTTCCATTATTCGTAGTGAATGACGGCAATCACGCCATATGGTCCAAATGACCAACATGATTTTCTCTCATTCTTGTTCAATCTAAATTCGCATATTTAGTCGGTATTTGTGGCCACCCATCCCAACCCATCATCATCAAATACCAAAAATACCAATAGAATGAATTCGCATACATTCTGCATAAACTGAATCAGTATTGATGTTCTACTCTCTTCGATTCAGAGATTTTTCGTTTTTGCTTCTATTCTGCGTCCTTTCTTTCATCAACTCTGTATTAGGTATAATCAAACAGTGGACTGCATTGAAGAATCGGCCAGTAGGAATAAAAAGCATCACACTGAACAAAAAAAAATTTCAACCAACAATGGTAGAGAACTTGAATTCATTTCAAACATTTTGGGAGAAAAGGAAAATTCGAAATGAAAATGAGGAAAAAAAGGCAGAGATTCATTGATGTTAGTCGGATTAGGATATGGTAAATCATAGAATATTTCCACAGACATTATTAACTATTGAGAATTGGTGATAAAAAACCGTTTTTTTTTTTCCTTTTACTTTTTATCATTTGTTGGCTCTTTTCTATTGAATTACCACTTCAATATCGATGAGTCCGAGATGGTATTCTATCGTGGTTTTTCATATTATTTGATATCCGTAACTGGTCAATATGAGTATAATGAAATCCAGATGGAGTAATCGTTTTTAATCTCTTCGATTGAATCGAAATGGATCAGTAAAAGTGTAATCTTCCATACAATTTTTTTTCTTACTTTGATTTCCTTAACTATGTATAATACCCATATTATGATATTTTTTGTTTCACTTAAGGCATTTTATCCTTCTTTATATGTCAAATTGCTTACAGCATTGATTTTCATTGAATTTTCTTTAGGTGTAATTGTATAGCGTAAATACTTCTCATTTCATCCCTAAGCATAAATTCAATGAATTGTGGTATACGAAGACATCATAAATAAAACTATTTGACAATTTCAATGAACCAAAGATTCCAGAAAACTAGTTAAAGATTAGAATTATGGTGTAATGGTATTTTGGTCATTGAATGTAAAACTTCTTACAGAGAATTCATCCCCCCTTTTCATCAAATTTGTCAAATAACCTAAAGAATGTCATCAAAGTAATAAGAAAATTTCATCCATGTCATTGATATCCCAAAGATGATTACTGATAAAACTACCAATAACTTCAGTATATCGGTATGAAATGATTGAATCTCAATAATGTTCGCCAAAAAATTCTAAAATTAATAATACGAAAACTTGATAGCTAAAGTTATTGGGAAAATTATCGTTTAAATTGCATGTTTATAAAATTGTCTGCATTGAAGTATCATCATTACAATAAGATTTCGTCTTTATCATACCAAAACGACAGTTTGTATTTTAAAGTATTCATACAATGATATTATTTATCTCATTTTCCAAGTAGAAAAACGAATAATATTCGAGTGTAAATGGAATTATTATGTTGCTTTAGCATAGAATTGAATACCAATGGTATAATTTAAAATTTTTATTGTAAGAAAAAAACCATTGACGATTTGTCCCACCAATCAACCATAACTTATGATTGAATATTATACTCAAGAGTTCTCATATTTCTAACGAATAATTTCTTTGATTTCATTTTACCCTCAATCGTTAAGCTATTCCATTTGAATTCAATTGATTTGAAGTTTATTACTCTGATTTCTTTTTTCTATTGAAATGAAATTTAAATAAAGGCAACGAATAAAATTAAATATTGTTGCCAAAGAAACTTAAAAACTGAAAACTTATTTCGATCCGTTACTTTCTTTTAAAAAAAAAATTGAATTAAATTATGTGCATTTAACTATTCAACTAATGGTGTAGATAATCATAACTGGCCAATAAGAAATTGTTCCATCCGGAACCAAGATGAAAATAATAAATGTAGTGGTGAACAATCTTCAACTGTTATTAATAATGTCTTGGAATTATTTCTTTCCTTCACTCTCTTAAAGAAAATGTAATAAAATTCATGTTTAACTGACTGCTTAACATAAATGCATTTCCCCTTTTTTTTAATCATAAACTTTTCAAACTGATTTTAATGCAGAATCATTAATATTATTACAGTGAAGTTATTTTAACAATTTTCATTTAACATTTTTGTTAAAGAATAATAATAAGTTTCTTCTTTATACTTTTTAGAATACCAATAATAACCGGAATTTCATATTATAACGTCTTTTTATGCATTAGACACCCCAGAATGATTATGAATTATTACTACTTATGACAATTTACACACCATTCCACTACTATCTTATGCCAAAATGATATAAACATTACAGCACATAAGAAAGTAATAAAAATCAAATTTTCACAAATATTGAACACATTTTTCACTGACAAAATTTTCATCCAGATATCATTTCTCTTTATCCGTAAAATTTTTATTCAACCAGAACCATTCAACACAAGAACTAAAAAAACAGAAGAAAATTCAGTAACAGAAAAAAACAGTTGAACTGAACAGAGAAAAACTTTAGATTTCATTTGCCGGTCAGTATTTATTACAACTGGGAGGTTGAGCATTATTGTCTTTATGGTTTTCCCATGTACAAAGACTACAATTTTTCGTTTCAATTGCATTAGGTTACATTTCATCTGGTCCATTCTTTAGCAATTGTTTTCAACGGAATTTTCACCAATGTCCATGTGATAATTGGTAACATTGTCCCCATTGATACACAGAGGTCATCAATGACTTTACCGTTTTCTATGTTCTCGTTTTTTATTTCATCGATAAATTATTACATCTCGCCACCGAAACAATACAACGAAAGATACGTGCAATTCAACAATTCAAGCTATTCACTCCTATACTCCTACCATACCTTCTAACTGTTATCTATTTATATCGGTTAAATAAATTAATGTTCTTTCAATACGTAAAAAAAGAATAACGAATACAGAAAACAAAACTCTTTGACATGAATTGGAAAACTTTTCAATGTAACGGATTTTTCTTAACAATTTTCTTCTTTTTTATTTTGTTTCTAATAAAAACTTGAGTTTCCTATATTATTCTACTTCTTGGTACTTTCTTTATTATTCGAATTGGTTAATATGAAAACTTGAATTGAAAAAGAAAATAAAATATCAAAACGAAGAAGATGATATTTTATTTTTGCGCTTTCGGAACTTTTTTTTTTCCGTTCAACAATTCGAATGTCGTCCATCACGTAACTCATCCTATATGTCCCGACAGATTCCCATTTTCCCTAGATTCCTTATCACTTTTCTATCGTTCATGATGCTGAAAAACGTGTGAGTTCCATAGAATCGGAAGGAAATAATTTTAATCTCTTACTCTATACACTCTCCTCTGAATGCCACAACACACAAAAAAATAGAAGGAAAATTATTTCAAAATATTTCACAGCTATAAAACTAATAGTTTCATTTTTATTCTTCTATTACTTTTGATTCTTTTTTCTCATCTTGTTGTCTCTTTGGTATATCTCATGTATTATTATCAAATGGGTAACATCCTCTTTTGGTTTGGCATTACATCAGCCAAGGCAGAAAAAAAAAAACGAATCTCTATACCATTGGGGTATTCATCCTAAAAGTTACAATTCCTACTATTACGATGTATGTGACAATGTAAATCCTTTTGCCCGTTAACAGTTTCTTCATCCTCCCTCCTTATTATTACTATTGTGTTTCGTGTTAAATACACATCTAATAGTTTTCATTCCTTCTTATTTATATCACAAAGTTATATAGAACATTTGATTCTACCCCAAATAGAAAAATAGCAATACCAAAAAAAAAAAGTAATTCAAGAAAATTGTCTTGTACTTTACAATTCTTTCTGATTTCTTGTCTTTAATTTTATATATTTGATGGGTCGGGGTTCATAAAATGAAGTCTTACACAATATTTTTCTCTTATTCTCTTTCAAGTTATAATGGACGGATTGAAATAAAAGTACCATTTCAATATTCACTACGAACTGAAAGAAAAAAAAAAACTGATTCTTTTCCTATTAATATTTCTTCGAATAGTTTTTCTCACTTTAGTACATTTAGCTATTCGGTTTTCTTTTTTTACTTTCAAATTAAAAACATAACAAAAGAATTCATAGTTCATTGTAACCAGTGAACATTAAAATAATGTCATGGACCAATATAATCAATCGTTGTGCCATAGTATTTTGAAAATCCATAAAAACGCCAGAAAACTTTCCCATTGATAATGAAGGCTTCACATTAAGAATTAAAAGTAAAAAACTTGAATTGATATTGTCTTGGTGCCAGCGAACGTTTCATATTATTAATGCACATTAAATGGCTATTCATGACCCCCGGTTTTCCACCATAGAACACTAACAGTTACCCCAATACACTTTTTCCATTCTTTTATTTTAAATACTTCCATTTGGTTAATGCATTTCCGATGTGACCTTAGGTATTTTTTCCCAGTTAGATTGTATCACAATTGATTCTAGACTTCACTTTTCAGATAGTTGAAATTCATTAGGTTTCTCATTTTATTTTTTATTGCATAATGAAGAATTCACCTTTTTTGTGGTTTCTCTGTTCAGTTTAAAAATTCAAAGTTCAACTATTATCATTCACACACGGTTGAAAGGTACAGTAATAATAAAACGAGTAAGGAAATAATACCGGGGTACACCTGATGATAGAAAAACTAAATAACAAAAAAACAAAATGTTAAAGAACATTAAATAATTTTAAACCGCACGTCGCCAAACCGCCATAATAAGCATTGTATGTTAGATGGAATGAATGCTAACATTGAAATACAGAAAATAATAAAAAACTCGAATCATAATGGAACGAGAATACAACTATGTTGCAGTGGTACATTTTATTAGCTTCCTCAACCACCCATTATTCAATCCAACAATCTTTTCCTCTATTCATTTTCCAACTCTGGTGGCAGCTCTTCTACCAGTTTTGTTATAATTTTTCATTCTCGTTATGTTCCAACCGTTTTTTTATCTTCCTATTTTTACTTCACGTCCTCTACTTTTTTATATTACGCCCGAGTATTTCTTCATTTTCTATATGAACACAGAATTTTCTCTATAACTTGCATCAATGAAATAACAGCAAAAAAAAAGAAAAAGAATAAAATCTGTACGTTAAGATTCCAAAACTATGTGAATGTATTTCAATGATTTTTATCTGCAGTTGAATTAGCAATGGTATTTTTTTTTTTTTATTTTTCACTCCTTTACAAACCTCATTTTTCTATTGACTTTCATTTGTGTAATAAGAACTACACAATTCTCATTGAGACTTTTAAATGAGCTTTGAAATAAAACCTATACATATTCATTCAACAATAGACACTGTAACATCAACGTTTTTCCTCATGAAAAATATCGTATAAAAGGAAATTCCGTTTTTCTTTTTATATGGAAAACAAATAATTTTCTTCCTTTTTTTTTCAACTAAAGTGCTTGAAATTGAAAATAACGTAAAAAGATTGCAAAACCAAGTAAAAAAGAAAAATAATTATCACATTAATTTGTCAACAGTAAAAGTAAATGTAAGAAAAGTTGAGGAAAAAAAACAAAAATTGTCAAAGAATTAAAAAAAATCTTTTTACGAAATTCTATTTTATTCAAGCGATTTAGACAATCTTGGATTCCATTCAATTGATATATGGGCAATGCCATACCCAATTGTACCCAAAAAAAAATAATTCTTCTATTTCCAGTAACGAAATGAAGGAAAAATTTAAATTTTTTTTTTTGTTTCAATTCTATTACACCAAACATTTTGTTTAATTCCTTCTTCGTTTTTTTTTTTTAAATAAATATAAACCGTTGGACAGCGATACAAAACAAGAGAAATAAACTTTACCATACGAAAAATACATCCAATGGTCCTAGATAAGATAAAACTTTTCATCTTCAACTGAACGCGAACCCATCCATTTACACGAAATAGAAATAACAAAATGAATGAAAATATTTTCTATTCAACGAATATTCAACAAAATTGGAATATTTTGCATACGAAAATGTTTATGTAAATCCACCAGAAACATGCATTTTTTATGTTCACAATATTTTAAACATTTCCAAATTGTAGGACGCCATTAATTTAATTGAAAAATTTTTGTTACGATTTTATTCTTTTATTTCATTACGATTCTGTTATTTTGGCCACACATATACACACTGATTTCAAACAGAATGGGTCTTCACCACTTAATTACATTCACCCTTGGATGCAAAATTATCCAATGATTTACAAGAAAACCAACAACAAAAACAAGAAATAACTAATAAAATCCATTCCAAAAAGAAGGTATTGCTTAATTATATTTAACCATTAAAGTAGAAGAAAAAACAATTGAAATTTTGCATTACTAATTTCCATTTCTCTGTACGAAATTCATTCACAAGTTTTCGTTTTTCTTTATTTTCCCTTCGAATAAGTTTAAAAAGTTTTATTTGTCTGTTTTCGACCATTGACATTGTGCAATGAAAAGGTCGATTTGCACGTAAATACAATTTCATATTGTTCAGAAGAAAAACATTATTTAAATTCCATTTATGTTCACACCCCAAGTACTCTGTTTACGATCAACTATAATAATTCAATTGAATTTCTTTAAATTTATGAGGAAATCCAATCAATTGCAGTTAACACAACAATTGTGTAATAAACAAATTGAACAATGAACATTATTATAAGAAAACTGAATCGATTTTTATCAATTTAATTAAAAACTTAATCCCATTACAATTTAATGGTTGAAAATATGAAAAACATCATTCCTTTGCTTTAATAGAAATGAATCTACAAATACAATTATTTGTTTATACGTGAAAATTTGCTAGTTAAATAACAACAAATCTGTGGTAAATAAATTGTTCAATGTATCTTCGTATAGGATAGTTGCCACCACCTCAAAAATATTTTGACTAGACATAAGATCTTTTAAAGAAAAAAAAAAATTTTTTTAGGGGCAAACAAATTTAATCGAAAAACTCTTCATTTTCAGTTGAAAATTATTTTAATGTACAAAAATTACTTGAGCCACCCACCTGTCAAAGAACAATACACCGTTATTAGGGTGAAAACATATTTCAATTGATTTCACATTGTGACAATATTACAATCCAATCAAAATCAAATCTCTCTGTTCCATTAAATTGATGAGACAAACAAAATTCATACAGTGGAAAACTGATTTGCAATAAAATTTACTTTTTTGTTCGATTTTGAACAAGTTCAACTGTTTGAACTGAAAATTACAACGTTGTATTCAAATTGTATATAAAAGTCTAAACCAATACACTTTTTTAAGAGTTAAATAATTGGAATTGTAAAATAATATTGAAAAATACCGAAAAATATTGATAGAATTTATTCAAATTGTAGCAAACCAATTTCTGCGGTTATGTTATATTCAAAGTTTTCTAGTATTTTAACATGCCAAACATACGGTTAAAATATGTTGTAATCGTAGATGTGGTGTGAAGGATATTTTTTTATTTTAACAACAGGAAACCAAACATACAGCGAATGAGTAAAAATAAAATGATATTCAATCGATGAAATTCATTGCCTCAAAACAAATAGGAAAATTGGCTTTTTTGTTATATTCGCCGGTTATATGAAACAATATCAATAGTCTAGTTATGGTTGTGATTGCGGAATTATGGCATACATACAATTATATGGTCAGATATACGAGATGTTAACCCACAATGAAAGATATTTACTTAAAACAGAATTTAATAGGTACAAAGTAAAACATTGCATTAATCCACTACTGATTATTTGAACATATTTGTTATAATCATTTAATTAATTATGGGAAATGATTACAATGTTACTATAAAATGAATTCAATGGATTGCACTTGTTAATCCATCACCTGTTTTCTTTTTTTTCGCAAATATTACCTATTTCATTAATCTGATAAAAACTGTTTCATGAATATTCAATGAAGTTTTTGTTTTAGTGAGAACCTAATTAATTTCCCAAACAAATAAACATCAGATAAACGATTTATGGCATAATAATCAATTTGGACTGGAAGATGGGGGCTCATTCAAATACGGCACTTGCCGGCAGTAAAAAATCAAATTTTGAAAATTACTTACATTTCAACAGTTTTCGGCATTCTGCTTCAATATTCACTTTTATTGCACTCACATCACTTCACTAATTAATATTATCACTTTTAAATTGAAACTTAACACAATTTAATTAATTAATTTAATTTTCAATGATCCTCAATTAAGAGAGTAAATACAAAAACAATTTAATCCAGGAAAATTTCGAGCTAAACTGAACGCGAAATGAAGCTCGAATCAAGCTCTTCGGCTGGTCCAAAAACTTGTGCTGAAGCGGGAAAGTGGTTTGTGGATTATTGTTTTGAAATAACCATTCATATTATGAATAAATTCGACAGTAAATAGTTCCATGATTGCTAAGTTATTCATTCTGCTATTGTAATTATAAATGATGAAGTTACATATGTCATAGGCAAAATTATGTAAAATCAGTTCAAGAGAAGTTGTTTATTTTTCAGTAGCGTCGTCGTCAGCAACTCGCGTCAATGTTGGTGGCACTGAGAGTGAAATTCGATCGAATTGTGATCAATTTATTTTTAAAATCCTATTAGGGGTATCTTCAATTGATTTGAAATTATAATAGACTATCAAATAAGTTATCACCCTGGATATTTAATTTTCTCTTAAGGTAATTACAATACGATTAAATTCAATATTAGGACAAGCACACATCAGCAGCTGTCAGATTATCTTGAATGTTACGCTGTTTTACGCAATCTGATAAAAATTTCCATAATATATACGTAATAGAAAAACGTATGTGTAAATTGACGCGGTCAAAAGTAAAAATAATAGTTATTTTGATAATTTTTTTAAAAATACCTTTTTCTGCATGTAACTTACGGCTTTTGGTTTTGAAATTCACATAATTAGTTCAATTTCTCGATTTGAGGTGTGATTATTGCGCGGAGATAGTTGCTTCAGTTTACAGAACGTACGCGGTGTTGAAAGAGAAAAACCAACAGCAGAATGTCGGACGGAGATTTCCAAATAAATGATCTCGTTTGGTGAGTAGAATTAACTAATTTACGGATTTTTTATTCAGCTAAACGCAACTAAGGGACTCGAGGGGCGCAAATGTCGAAGAATATTGGACTTTGTGGTCCAGAATCAAGGGAATATTGCCTCAACAAATAATTAGGCGGGGGATTCCGTCAGCCATAACCTTAATGCTATGGTAATCAAAAAAATTTATCAACGAGTACGATGGCGACGACGATAATGGTTGTGTGCCCTCCCGTAGCGTATGTGAATGATACCTACATATGCAACTGGAACTTGTGCAGACCCGATCAAAGGTTTTTCATCAATTGGCTCCTAAGCAGCAATCGAATATTGAATGTTTTTAGGATTCAGCATATGGATATTGGTTATATGGCCATTTGTTTCGTTTATTAGTTTGACCGTCCCGATCCGGGGCCAATGTGTGATAAGAGAAGAAACAAAATGAATGCCACCTCCATTCCATGGCCTCTTGCAATGTATTGCATTAGAGCGATATGGAAATTTGGGTGACCGGCTACTTTTAACATTTCTTTCTTTATGGATTCTCGATTCTCGACTGTAGTCAAATGAATTTTCAAACACGGTCTATCAGTACTATGTAAACAAGCCATTTGCAACTTGCATCGTGTAGTATTGAAAATATAGTATCGAGAATTATTCCATACGACATTGCATTGCTTTCGTGATTAAATTTTCTCTTTGTAATTGGCGCCTTTAACCGAAGTTTAATGAATTTTTAATTTTTCAATTACAGGGCTAAGATGAAAGGATTTTCTCCATGGCCAGGACGTGTAAGTAAACATACCGTACATGTTAATGGCCAAAATTATCAAGTTATTTTGTATTTATATGTGTATTGCAGGTATCAGAACCACCATCTGAATTAAAAAGAATCCCAAAGAAAAATATCGCTATGAAATGCATTTTCTTCTTTGGTTCGAATAATTAGTGAGTATCCAAATGTGATTTACACTTAGTGATGAATAGTGATAATTGAACATATGCTCTCATTTTAGTGCATGGATCGAAGATGTAAACATCAAACCATATTTAGAGTACAAAGACAGTTTAATTCGTACGTGTAAAACAGTTGCTGCTAAAGATGCCGTGGACGCCATCGAGTCATTCATCAAAGATCCATCGGTAAGTGAATTATAAAATAATTACAAATGTTTTACTAAAATTTATCAAAATCATGTTTACTTTACTTATGGTTAATTGTTTTGTAGAAATTTGATTCTTTTTTTAATCAACCGAAACTTGACACCGATGCCGAATTTAATAAGCTACGGGACAATAGCACTATAGAAGAATCTGAATCAGTGGAACCACTATCAACATCGTTGCCTGTACCTTCATTGGCCAAGAAGGTAGTCAAGAAGAAAGCGGTACGTTCTTCGTTACCTCTGAAATTCAAAATCGAAAAGGTTCAATATATTTTGTTGTTTTTTTTTTTCTGTTGGTAAATCGTTAAGCAATCACAAATCCTTCGCTTGGTGTCTTGAAACGAACCATATTCTCCATAACATTGATATATAATTGATGCTTATCTATTTTCATTTATCTATTCATTAAAAATTTAGGAGAAACCAAAACCAAAGGCAACTCCAAAAGCGAAATCTGATATTGAGAGTGGTCCAACGCCAACAAAACGTAAGCGACTTTCATCTGGTGAATTAAACCATGATTCTACATTCAATTCAGATTATGCATTGACTTCGGGACGTAGAAATATGGCGGCAACACAATTGTTGAACCGTCCATCGCAAATAATACGTCCTGAACAACCAGAAATTGATATGAATCACATATCAGAAACATTGAAATCAAAAAATATTCGTCCATCCGATTTGAAATTCGGATTTCTTGGATTGGGTATTATGGGCTCAGGAATTGTTAAAAATTTGATTAAATCTGGACATAAAGTGATTCTATGGAATCGTACTTATACTAAGTGTCGCGTATTTGTTGATGCCGGTGCTGAATCACGTTCAACACCAGCGGATGTTATCGATGCTGCTGACATTACATTCTCTTGTGTTGCAAATCCACAAGCTGCTAAAGATGTATGTTACTTAGTGATTTCATTAATTGCTTAATTCTATATGGAAACTTTATTACCAATTTTAGATGGTATTTGGTAATTGTGGTGTTTTGCAAGCAGCCACGTTATCCGACGGCAAGGGATATGTTGAAATGACTGGCATCGATCCAGAGACCTCTCAGGACATATCCGAGGCAATACAGTCACGTGGAGGCAAATATTTGGAAGCACCATTACAAGGTTCAAAATTACAAGCTGACGAAGGAACTCTTATTATATTGGCATCCGGTGATCGCAACCTATTTGACGAATGTCAAACATGTTTTGAGGCGATGGGAAAAAATTCGTTCTTTTTGGGTAAATGGAATTAATTTTAATTAATTAACAATGAAGATCAGTGGTCTAACAAAACAATAAATTTATAGGGGAAATTGGCCACGCAACAAGAATGAATTTAGTGTTGCAAATGCTATCTGGCATATCAGTGGCTGCTTTGGCTGAATCCATGGCATTAGCAGATCGTGCCGGTCTTCGCCCTCAGGATGTGTTAGACATTTTAGAACTGACAAATACCGCATCGCCGTTACTGCTTGAAAAAGGAAATGGTTTGTATTACTCATGCTTACATCAAAGTAAAATGACATCAAATTACAAAAATTATAAATATTCTTTTAGCTATGATTAAGGGTGACTATCCAACTCATCAGCCGGTGGCACATATGCAAAAGGATTTAACCTTAGCGCTTGAATTATCGAATGGACTGGAGCAATCTCTACCAGTGACCAGTGCAACAAACGAAGTATATAAGCATACTAAACGCCTTGGATATAGTGAACACGATGTTAGTTCAGTATTTGTACGTGCAAGATTTTAACGTTAAATCTTTTATTGAGTGGATGCAAAATAGAAAAGTTAAAACACACACTCAAATAAAATCAATATAATTAACTAAACTGATAATGAAAGAGAGAGAAAGAGATAAAGAAACGAGTAACAAAAAACAATTACAATAATTACTATTTTTACATACAGATAAATAACACAAAAAATTGTAGTGGCATGATGTTTTAAACACAGAAATGGAAGATTTAATTAATTTAAAATAATCATTTATTATAATTGTGTCTTTTTATAATGGAGACTATCAGTTTTTTTTTTTTTTGGTAAAGTTAGAATACAGTAGTAAAAAGAATTAAATGGAAAACATAATGTTCAATATTATTAAAGGGTAATATGTTTGCATATAGGAGAAAACCAATTCCTTTTTCCAGTAGACTATTTGCACTAATTTGATTATTCTACATAAGATTTAATTTAGTTTCGAAACATTGTTCTGTTCTTTTTTTTTCAATATATAATTAAAAGTATAGTGAGCACGTAAATAAAAAAAGGACAATTGATTTGTTAGTTAGGAACTGAAAAATAAGAGCGAAGATTATTGGTATTTGGACGAGCTTAATGAAAAGGCATCTTCTCATTGAAAACTTTAAAACAAAAGATAATTATGTACATTGACCGTTCCTCTATGCAATTTGTTTAGAATTTTTGCAGATTCTTTTTTTTATTTCAACGTTTTATTGAAAACATGCTGAAAACGAGCAAAAAAAAATTTATAAAAGACATCCATTTTATATTCTTTAAATTCATTTATTATGTAGTGAAAATGACTTAAAGTTAGTTAATACATTTCTGTTATCTTGAAAAAAAAAATTATTTCTTATTAAAAGGAAAAAAAAAACCAATTGATGAATAAAGATTTAAGATTATTAACAATCAAGAATATTATACTTTGTAATTTGATAGAAATTAAGAAAATTAAACAATTTTTGAATCTAAAATTAACATGTTTCCGTTAACACAATTGAATAAGTGACTATTAAATATACAATAGATACATGAAACAAATTTATAAATGAAAATTATTAGCTATTGGTTCTTGATTGTTTTCTGATTAAACTATTCTTGTTAGATAAATAGTGGTAATAATTTCTGTTTAGTAATTAAAACTAGAGCCGTATTGCATGTATCATACTAAGCAAAGGCATGTAAAATTGTAATAAATACGGATACAACTCAGAGAATGAAATCGAATTTTATTTCACTTAATTTCAGTAACTTGCAACTGATTTTTGAATTTGGCGCTAGAAAGTCAAATGAAATCTACTACAATTCAGGGCGATTCGAAATGCTGTGGGTCTGGGATACATATTCGGTTAAAATTGGCGCTGAGTTTAAAGTGTCCCAAAAGAACATAAAATGAATTGGTTTTCATTGGAAATGATAAATCATATCATTCGTCCTATAGCTAATTGATATCTATTCCTATTGCTTGATCTTTCACTTCCTTGTTGTTCCATATTAGTAAAAGTATCTGTTTGTAACAACAATTGATTTTCGAAAAGAATGTTGTTTTGTGCCAATTTTTGACGACCTGAAACTGTCATTGGACCTTGTTGCATGTAAACATTGAGCTTATCTCATTAATATTCATTGTGAATTGGTTTAGAATACTTGAAATAATACAAAGTGAGTCATTTAATTTCCAATTTACTAATTAACTCAGTCGAATCAATCACATTTCTATCGAATAATTCCAATAATATGGTACATTCCGGGTTGTCCCTCTACCGGTTGCAACCAAATCAGATGGACGAAGTGAAGTTTTTATGTCGGAATATTCAAAATGGCGTTTCTGCTAAAAATAAATTATTTTTAAGATAAAGAAATTGTCTGAATTAAAATCATAAAAAAGTGAAAATAATTAATAAATTATTGTGAATGGTGTACACCGCTTAGTATGGAAAGACAATAGAATCAAATTATATATAAATAAATGAAATATTTTATAGTTATTGTAAGTGTCTGATGAAAAAGAAAAGAAGTTTGCAACCATCACATCATAATTTATGTGTGTTGTGTATTTTTTTTTTCTCTCTCTCTTGACTATTCACATCTAAATGTAAGAAAGCCATGAACAACTTTTAAATTTTTCTTGGTAATTTTTATTAGTTTTCGCTATTGGCCATACATTATTAAATACCAATTGTAATTTAGTGATCAAGAACAATATCTATCCTTGATATAAAAGAAAAGTGTACCAACGAATCAACTGATTCCAATAACGGGGGGTAGGTAAGTAAAAGTGCCAGACAAGACTGTGCGAAATTCAATCAAATTGATTAGTAATTGTGTGTTAAAAATAATTATAAATTCATGAACGGATTCTCACCTTTCACAACATACACACAGAGAATACTCCCGTTAAGGGTGCACCGACAAAATCGCCACAAGTTTATGATTAGTTTCAGTGATATCGAATCATCCAAGACTTGTAATCGAAATACGTTGTAGTTGAAACCAGTTGATAGTTATTTAATCGTCGAATTTTTCTTTTTTTATTCTTGAATAGTTATGATAACACGCAAATTATAAATGAATCGTCAATCAATATTGTTTTCTTGTTTTCCCATCAATCAATGATTATTAAAATAGAGATAAATATCGGATAGAATTAGCAGTCGTATTGCAATTCATTGGTCGCCTGCCTGGCCTTGTGATTACCAACATAATAATTCAATATCATTATTATTTTTGGGCCATGAATATCTTTACTTACGGTAATAAACATGACTTCAATTTTTCGCATCTACAAGTAAATTTTAATATAAAAACCATTCGCTCTGTTAGCAACTGTTCATACTCAATAACTATACTTTCATTAGTATATAATTTTGATGCTAATATTCATTTATTGAATACAATAAATGAATTTATTTTTTTTTTTTCATTCAGTTTGAAACTGAATCCATTTTGAATTGCACTTTGTTTTCTATTTTATTCGCTCCCGATGATGTCTTTAAGATGGTATCGGTAGCTGACAAACAGCACAAAATAAAAACAACAAATAAATAATAACAACGTTAAATGTAATCTCAAGTAACTGAATGAAATTGTATGAAACTTTAGTAGTGATTATGTGATTGTAAATCATTTTAAATATTACGGGGATTCTACTGTGGAACCAGAAATGTGTGTTTATTAAAATGTAATTAGTGCATACATGAACTCTGGTGTTTCATATATGTACCTACAAAAACAAAATATTGAGTGCTTGGCAATGGCATAGGAACCATTTCTTAAGAATGAATTTTATGTAGAGGTAGAGAGGGAACAACGAAGTAGAAGAAAAAAAATTAAAATAAAACACTTCGCAATAAGAATGTAAATACAATAAAATTTTGCCATTGCCAACTCTAATTAATGAAAATCCAATGAAATGAATTTCTAACAATTTCTGTGTTGTGTTTGATGTTTTTTTTTTCCTATTAATTTGCTGTGTTCTCTTCACAATTTACGAATTATTTTTTGACATTATTCATCATTTAGATGGATTGAATTTTAATTTTTTTTTTTTTCGTTCTTATACAATTTGTTTTTTTCCTTTTTAAATTCGCAGATTACAATTTGAAATCCATCATAATTGGTGTGTTATCAGTATATTGAAGTTAGTGAACCAATAAGCAATGGTGATGTTAAACTGGTACAGAGACATCACGTATACCACATTTATGTTGCTGATATTGTGATTATTATTATACAGAGAAAAAGGGAGCATATTCAATACTAAATTGTTATACAGTAACGAAAGAGGCATAAGACTAGGCGCTGAATAACATTGTTGAAGAAAATAAGCAACAACCATAACATTTCAACGTAAAGTTCAATCATACAAATATCTATTTGACAATTTAAAGCGCAAGTTAAACAGGAATCAATAATATTTGGTTGATGTTGTAAGGGAATACGACATGGCACATCATAAATAAAATAACATATTACAATAGAACCGTATTACCAGATGAAAGAGAGGAAGAGACCCGAAAAAAAATACACATAAAAATCAGAGGCCCGTTCTACGAAGAGTTAGACAAGACAAAGTAAAGAACAACATAGTACACACACTCATATATTGAACAGAGCAGCTGGATCGAAAGCGAAATATACAACAACAACAGAAATAGAATAACATCAACATACATAAAAATCTGTTCATGTAAAACCCGAAGAAAAGGAAAATTCCCGTGTTTCTTCGTTCACCGTCTGTATACAGTTGTAATTTACTTTTCTGGTTGTTGAACGATTCAAGTTAAAACGTCCCGTCAAAAAAGAAAAGGGTCCCAAATTCCACGCTAAAGAATACATCACATACAACCAAGTGCATTTTACAATACCGAATAAGCAGAAGACCCAATAACAAGAGAATTATTGTATTAGAAATTCACATATTCATAAGATACAGTTGAATTTGGTCTTAATCTTATGAACATTATTGTTTAGCCCACTGATAATACAATCACAGTAAAACCATATTGTGACCAGCCAATAAATATTGGATTTTATAAGTGCGTAGTGCAAAAAAAAAAGTAAATCTGTGCGGTAAATTTTTTTCAGCACGAGAAAGAAGCAACAAAAAATAGTGTAAAACAATAAGCAACAGGAATATCGCATTGAAAATACCGAAGTGCAACCGAAAGGAAGTGTATCGTATTGAGTAGTTTTTAGATGCGTACAAAGTGTTCTAATACAGTAACATACCAGAAGAAAATTGTATCCAGTAAATGTAAAGTGTGAGTTCTTTAGCTGGGTGCTAAAAAGTGTTCAGGTCTACATGGGCACAAAACAAGGACAATAGATTCTTTCGGTTATTTCGGTCAATATAATA
Source organism: Coboldia fuscipes (assembly GCA_001014335.1). Lineage (NCBI taxonomy): Eukaryota > Metazoa > Arthropoda > Insecta > Diptera > Scatopsidae > Coboldia > Coboldia fuscipes. Next base: position 29,176 of record JXOR01001348.1, read on the forward strand.
AATACTTCGGGATTTGCACATGCGAATGTAACTAAAAAGTAAAAGAAGTGAAAATATCTAATCATTATAACAGCGACAATTGACGCAGTACAGTGCAAAATAACTAAAGTGATAAAATACACGTATTTTGTTGTGAATAAAGTGCGTGACATTGGTAAATGCATTCATTTGGTTGCATTTTCAATTCTCTATTATCCTCCATTATATTCATTTAAAAAAAAAAAACAAATAAGTTGATAGGAATTCTATTCAATTCATAATTCAATTTGATTAAAACAGCTGAATCAAAAGAAATAATTTTAATTAAATGGTAAACGGAGATCAAATTATTTAAAGAAGCAAACAAATAGAATTATTATTTTTATTTTTTTTTTGAGTGGATTTCAAATTATTAAAAGAAAACGAACAATAACAAATCGTAAATAAAAATAAAATCAAAGAATAAAAAAAAAAAAACACGTTGTGGTCGAATATCAACAACGTTTATTAAAATAAGATGTATGAAAAGTGCTAATTAATTGATAATGGTGTTCTCATAGTGAAACAGAAATACCTTACTAGTAAAAAAAATAAAAACCATTTGAATATTTTTGGTGTCTTCGTGTAACATCAACAAATAAAAAAAAAAATAATGAAATCAATTTTATAATTTTGAATATAAATAAAGTGTGCATATCTATTGCAATTTATATTAACATATATGTATAAAAAGAAAAGTACACACATAAGTGGAATCAACAATACCACGAAGATTAGATCGTTCGGGAACTACAGTGGTTGGTTAAGTTTTTAAAATAAAAAAAAAATAAAAAGAATACATAAAACAAAAGGCAAAACAAATTTATTAAGTGAATTAAAATAGTTTTAGTTTTCCGATAAAATAAAACACCAAAACACAGAAAAGATACACAGAAAATGAAAACAATGTACCAAGTTAACGGATAAGTGATTTTGTATAAATTGGCTATTAAAAATGCCATAAGATATGATTAACAACAATCCATAACCGAATGGTTAAAATTTTAATATTGGATAGCATATAGAACCCCCAAAATATACGGATAACATTATTATAACCCGGAGATCAACGTAAATCATAAAAGAACAAAACAAGAATAATTCTAATTAAATATCAATGTATAACAACGAATGAATTAAAAATGAAGAATGCTAAAAGCAGCACCAGCACCAGTGGCGGCAGCAGTCTATTCCCGTCCACCAATGATACGGATTTAAAGAAATTGCATAAAAGGTAAGTGCCTATTTAAATATACCATACCAAATATCAACACGAAATTTCTTTTCATCTTCTCTTGTATATGTTTACCTTTGATTCACTTGTCATCTACTAAGAATACCAATTTTATAAGTTTTTAGACTATGCGCAGATTTTTTTAAAAAACTTTTTTAACTTAATTTTACACTTTTATTCGATCCGTTTAAATTTGATTTTCTCATTTAATGGCCGATACCCCATAATCATATTCAATGAGAGGAGATACATTGTAAAGAAAGACAGTTAGTTAGTCTATTGGTGTTTAAGATCCGTTCTGTGGTATACATTTTTCTTGGTTAGTTTTTTGTTTAAAAGTCAATCGCTCTCTTTCTTTCGGTTTTTTTTGTTTTTTTTTTTTGATTTCATGTATTAAGTATTAAGTCTCACTTCTCTTAACTGTCAATTTAACTGAAACCAACACCGAATTGTTGAAATTTTTTTTTGTGTTTCTCTATTTCTCATTTTTGAATAAAAAAAAAAAAAAAACAAATTCATCGCGTATTTTGGTTGTTTTAAAATCATTTCAATAGAGGTATTATAAAATTTTAGATTTTACCTTGAAACTTTTACTTTACACGGGCCCCGAGAGTATTAAACAAAATTGTAGAGAAGAGAAATAAAAAAAACCGAATCTACTAAGCGTACATTTATGTAGCCAAAAAAAATAAATTTATACTAAATCGCATAGCACTGTGATAGAGAGGTGTTTTATGTTGTATCATAGTTATGTATGAATTAACGTCATATTATAGTTTTCTTTTCTTTTTAATTTTTTGGTTTTGGTATGAAATTGTATTTTAGATGTTGCTATGCTTTAATTTCCATATTATACCATTGATTGTCAAAAAGGTGAATTTGTTTTAGTCAAGTAACTAGCCACCCAAAAGTGGCTTACATAAAGCCAGAGAGAGGGATATAGTCAATGAACTGATATACAATTCTTGGCTACTTTAGGAGTTTGTTGTCTCCTTAGCCAAAACATTGATGGAACTATCCATGACTGTGTCACCGTATTTTTTATTATAAAAATCCATGATAGCTGGAAAATTGTGAACATGAAACACTTGCAATGTATTTTTCCTTGAATACTTTTAATATTTTTTTTTTTGAGTCTTGTTTGTTGTTGATTTTCATATTACTGTAAAACACTCGTAAGTGTGTACTTGTACTTGTTCTCTCTCTCTCACTATGCTACTGTATGGTTTTTTTTTTCTGGTATTTATACTTTATGTTTTTTAATCCATTTCAATTTCTCTAGTAGATTTGAAAAGGCACACAGAGGCACATACCACATACATCTAGAAGTAAAATAAAAAAAACCCCATTCAATTATGGTGAAAATTTGTATTTAACCATATGCTGTTTAGTGTTGGTTGTGGCCTCCACATCTACTATATAACTGAATACATCTTGAGTCTATTTCATTTGTATAATATGCGGCTTATCCAATATTGTATAAAGAATTGAAGTTTTGTTTTCATTTTTATATATTTTGTTTTTCTTCATATCACTCCCGTGTGATGACAAAATGTGACAGAGAGAAAGAAAACAGTTTTGTATACTATCGGCTGGAAATTGTTTTGTCAATTTTCCACATTTTATTAACGCAAAAGGGTTTAAATGTAATCTCAAATGAATTTTCTTTATATTTTTGTTCTGTTCCCTTGGCGTCGATGATGGTATGAAGCTAATAAACGATAACGATGGTTGGCGTCTCAAACAATTATTGTATTTTGTATTTTTTCCATGTCTATGGATGGTATTTTTTTCTCAATTTTTACCATCATCCGTAACATGATCACACAGTTGTATACCATCATTTTCATCTAATCTAATTCAAACTAAATGGAAAGATGAATAAGAAAAAATTATATGCAACAACACGAATTAGTATGTTGTGTATACACTGTCGTCTTTCTGGTTGTTACAATAACTTCCTATGATTATGATGTGCAGAATATGGTTTCTGTATTGTGTACATATTCAATATTATGCAATATTGAATGGACTCAAATTTCCATGTAGTCGTCGCATCACAGAACTTTATGTTGACTATAGGCGAAATACAAATAGTAACAACCAGAAAATGTTCAATCTTTTTTTGCTCGTGTTTTCAGTTAAAAAATTAATGTGAGTTGGATGCACTTCAACTGAAATATTAAAATTACGTACATCTCATCATGTAATAGAAGGGCTATAGACAAAATTGTGTATAAATAGATTCATAATTTTTATTAAAATATGAATATTCTCGTGCATTTCATGTCCATGGCACATGGATTCCAGTTTATTTTTTTTATTTTTTTTGTATTTACAATATGCGCACTTATTATATTTAGCACTTGGGTTTATTAGTAACTAAAAACAAAATACATTAACATAACGGATACTAGAGAATAGTTACAATAATTTTTACATGTTTTGATTTAAAAGTTATAGAGAACATTGAGTTAATGGAATGTTTATTTACACACGAAAATGATTGTTAGACAGGTAATCACAAAAGAATAGTTCCATCGTTTGGTAATAAGAAAAAGTATCCTTTCTGTCTAATTATCCTGTATGCTGACCATAAAAAAGGAGACACCATAAATAAGTACCGATAATTTTTGGTATTCCCATATCACAGTGGGAAGACCATTCCAAGAAAGTGCTTATCTCTTTGGAGTTCTGTTATAGACATGACAATTAGTCATAGTTGATCACAATATTTTGATTGTTTTAGAACAAATTGAGTAGTAGTTAGACAGAAAATGCATGCAAATAGGATTGAAATGGGACAAGTTTTGTATACTGATCATCAGGGACAAAGTTGTAAAATGTTCAGGCGTTTACTCATGAATGTATCAATTGACTTTAATGTGTTCTTAGAAATTTTGTTAGTTAATTGATCTATGGTTATGGTAGAAACCAAATGTGAAACAACTTATTACAATGATCCAGTCACTAATTTATGTTTGCGATAAGAAAAAAAAACCTGACCCCTTCTGTTTATTTTTTTTTTAGTTCGCTCAATATACTTTTTTCTTTTGCTCTTTCAACATAAATTATCAGTAACTGATATTTGATTTTGTATTCATTTGTGTCGTGCGGTATATCAGCAGTCTTTTTTTTTTCTAGTTTTTCTGATAATTCATTATTTACTATTTTCATTTTTTTGTTGTGGTGTGTCGATTGGGGGGAATTGAGTAGAGCACAGGTAATATTAGATAATGTCCCCCTCAGCTTGTTGTTTTTTTTTTTTTTATTTTGGCGATTGTTATAAGGTGCACACCTTCTTATCTATTGAACCGTGACTTTTAATATTATTTTTGTTGTGTTTCATAATATATTATGTGTAATTGAAGTATTTACTTTGAAAATTTAGTTGTATCAGACGCACGCTCTGTCTCAAATTCTTCAATTGTATGTTATCTAGTTGAGTTACACTTAAAGAATGTATAGACAAGTAAATATAATTTTCTAAATGGAAATTGTAATAAAATGGCCCATTGAGAATACTTTTTGTTATGAATATTTCACATAAAGAGCTAATTATTTGTATAAAATGAGTTTGAATAATTATAATCGCGTGAGCATAAGTCTCTTTCATACATTAATTGTAGACTTTTTATGTTTCACCTAATATCTATGTGAATACAGAATGCGATAATTAAATTTTTTTTTGTTTGCCATTTTGTTATGTATTTTGATGAGTCGCGTTTAACTATTAAAAACAAAATTAACAGACTTTAAGATTTTTATGTACATTCAGGAGAACACGCAATTGAAAAGAAACTTAAGTTCTCATTATATATTCTTGTCTAATGATTTTCGTTGGAATTCCAAAAAACTATCAGACAATTTTGTTTTGATCTTCATAGAAACCGATTAATATCATTGAATTACTTTAAATAACCAATAAGTTAAATTAAAACTGTTCCGTGTTGATGTCACTTAACAAATTGAATGTTAAATCTACCATTGAATATTAAAAATTTTACTATTGAAATGGGCTTATGTTTACAGTTTATCACCGTTGAAATATTTTGTATGCGTTGTATTGTTTAATATATTTTCGCTTGTTCATTTTGCTATAAATTTACAAAAAATACCTTGGATTTGATCATCATTTAATAACAACACCGTCATGTTACTTTCTCTAGTTTGGTATATCAATGATTTCGTTAATTTGCCATATGAAAATTGTTCCGTTTACAAGGTCTATAGTTGTCAACTTAAATATAACAACAAATGAATTTTCATATACAACAAGTATTTACACATAAACACTCTATAATAAGAGATTCACCTGTGTAATACAGATAATGTTTTTGTACAAATAATTGATTACTTAATATTACATACTCATATACCGATTGATTTGATTGGTTGTTTGCCTAAGCAATTCTATAAGAGTTTAATTTAATTATCTGCAACAATGTCACACAATTATGATAATCAAACGTTATTCTTCTAATTGTAACTTAAAGAAAATGAGAAAGAATGAGACAAGCGTAGTTAGTTAGAATACAATGTATGAATAATTGTATCTGTAATTTTATTCTGGACTCTATATCCATTGGATATTCATATACTGTTATATCACTAAATGATGTTCAGTATATAAGAGACTCTGATTAAATACTTACCTTCCAGGTAATAAAAATCAGTGCTATATACATACGTACACACATTGAACTTACAACAAATAATTATACTAAAAAATCTTCAATAAAAACTACGGAAAAACTGAATTGCAATAACGAAAAGTAATATTTATCAAAAAAATAAAGACCGAATGTGAAGTTAATTATAATAAGTAAAATGCCAATTTAATGGTCGAAACCCTATGCGAATTCTTCCATATTTTTATAGTAATTCAAGTTATAGACATAAAATTATGTACATAAGTTGAAACTTATTAAAGTGGAGCAAGTAATAATAATCCTATTAAACATTTATATGTTATACATATGCCAATATGTAATAATGACCTAAGTAAGTCAATAGCCAACCACTCAAATACAGAGTGTGTGAATGAAATAGAGACAGATGTGTAAAGAAGAATAAAGACCAGTTGATTATGAATATTCGATTTTATAATTGAATTGGTATTTATGCAAAATACCACAGGTAAAGCCATTCAATATCACAATCATAAGTTATTTATCATGAGAAAATAAAACGGGAGGAATCTATAATGATATGGTTAATCTTTCTAATAAATTTCTATATGCCGCTATTTGATGATATAAAAAGGAATAACATACAAAGTGTCACACATCAAGAATATGGACGCAATGCAATAATTTGACTTGGTGTGGCCATTGTATGTTAGTTCAGCAACTGTTGATTAATCATCACCTATACTCGTATTATAGATGAAATAACATAACACACTTATTATTATGTAAAAGTAAACTCTTATGGGTTTTAGTTGCAATTTCGAATTAACTTCCTTGAATTAAGAACTTAATCCCGGCGCTTATATAATTAAAACTTGAATTTAGTAATCATTTAAATTCATTTGAGATTCATAATGAACTCTATTCAATCATTTTTTATATAAAATCCATTTAATTATATCTAAAAGATTTTTATTATTTTATTACAAAGTTGTTAAAAATACAATTATTTGTATAATGAACCCTGAAATACCTGTGGACTAATTGAATAACATCTTCCATTTAGACGCCATTGCAACAAACACTATGAATGTGTGTTTTTAATTCAGGATCGTTAACAAAGTTCATAAGCTAAATAGTAAACGTGCCAAGTAGTACATAACAATATCAATTGTCTGTATTACTATTTACACTTATGAATTGACAATAATCAAATGCATTCAATTATTATTGTATTTCTGAAATTATCGTCTGTATTGGATTTTATCATTTCGATTTTTGCCAATAGATATGTATACAATAAGCATATCTTATCATAGAAACCAAAGCATTAGAAAAAATAATGGCAGACAAAAGAGACTTTAAACTTATAAAAGTGTGAGATATTCATTAAGAGTGAAGCTTTTCATTTCGGTTGAAACTTTCCTTAGCAATTTACTAAGAATTTTTAACTAAATACTTCAGTTATTATGGAATGCAACAATAAATTTTTCTTATTATTTATTATTCATGGAAAGGGATTCTCAGGTGATAACAGATTTTATTAATTAATTATTTAATTGCTGGTAATGCGGTTCAATTTTATTAGCCATTGATATTTTTTATTGTAATAAAAATAAATGATTTCCAATGAATGTACAATATTTTATTTGCAAAAAAAAATTGTATTGATTATCTCATTGAAATTGTTTAATCAGTACATAATTTTACTTCCTCTTTGTCTATAAAATAACGTAAGAATTATTTGAAAAAAAAAATACCTTTATCACATTCCATTGTGATATGGGTATATAACTGTATTCTATACTCTGCTGTATCCAAGTAACATTGATATGTATAATAGCTCCATTGCCCAACTGATCAATTAAAATTTTTACATTGAACATTACACAAACATAAATCGCATTTACTCAAAAAAACTGTATTGGTGGTGGAATAAATCGTTGTCTGTATAATATTCTCACTCTCTCAATCGATGCCAACTGGTCAAATATTAACTTGATTGAAACGAAATAATAAAAAATATGAAATGTAAATTAATGTAAATAGATCCGTTCTTTTTGTTTATTTGTATGAAATACAAAATGAAATTATCAAAAGCAAAAAAAAAATACAATGAATTAAATTAAATCTTTTATTGGTTCAGTATGAGTTGTCTATGTTAATGTTGATTGAGTGAAAGCCCGCGCAACTGGAAATGATATTCAATAATAAATGTCTTATGAATATCGATCAGCGCGAGTACATATTAATTATTAAATGTTCACCTCATCATAATAACGAATATTGTAATAAGACTGTCTCATCGTTCATTGTATTTTGTTTTATTGTAAGACAATTTTTTATTCATAGAACGGCATTGATTGTACACTGGAGATATTGTAGTTAATGCATTCTTATGTTCAATTTACATAATAATTTATTATGTGTGGTGGTCATACTATAATTACAATTTACATTTAGTTATTATTAACTGTTAAAACTATTGGTAGACAATTACAATGTTCTTACATTGTATTTGATTGTGATTTTCTTTAATGTTCTTTGGATAATTGGGTGGAAATGATTGATATTTATGGAATGAATAACTACAATGTTGTAGTCAAGTAGTGTGATTGAATCTCAAGATCAATTGAATTTGATTTTAAAATGTAATGACGGATTTTGTTCATCAACGTCATTTGGTTGTAACTGGTCTTGATTATCATTTAATATAGAATTTCTAGTTCTCATACCACAGCTGCCTCTTATCACTGTATATAAATTAAACGTTGTTATTATTTCAATAATTTTTCTTCTTTTTTTTTTTTTTGTAAATTCATTGACGTTATCATTGTTGTTCTACCACAAAATTGTGGTTGTTATTTTTGCGCCTGAGTATTACTGATTAAACATATCAATTACATGAATTAAGTTGTGTATGCCGAGTATGGTAATTCTTTATATTTCATTGTAAATTCAAATTTTTTTTTCTTTTAATGGGCAGGTCTGAATGCATCATTGATTCAATGAATTTTATTTTTTAAATGATTTCATTATTCAACATGGTAAATAATGAAACAAAAAAAAAACATCATTACTAAATATTTTCCATCATGAGTAATGTAATATGACTTGTTGCTATCGATTGGATTATAACAATTATTGAACAATTTAAGAATGAATTTGTATATTTCCATGTAAATTTTGTGTGTGCCCTAATTGAATTGTATGATGGATTTGGTTTTATTTTGTCTGTATGTTGTAAATGTGTTCAGTAACAATTTCCATTACAAATCCAATGGAAAGTTATGATGCAATTATTTTTGATAAATTACATAAAGGAAACGTATAAGATTTGATTTAAAAAATTTATCAGTTTAACCTTAAAGTTTTTATTGTATTCAATTGCACTTTAACATTCTATACTGTTTTGTTTTGCCTTTTTTTTTGCTTTTAATTTGGTAAAACCGGTAAGCGTAAATTTATTCAAAAAAAAAATGGCGCGAAGAACATATTTGAAATAATAGAAGTTTATATTTAGTAGTTGTATTTTACTACGCGTATTATTTTTGTAAAATATCAAAGAGCAACAAAGATAAAATACATTTTAAATATTAAATTTTTATAAATTAAGTGGCATCATCAGTCGTGTTCAACATGATATTTGTCGTTTTACAGTTTTGTTTTTCTAAATGAAATAATCGTGTGTATCTCTGTTTATAGTCCTAATGTCATCTAAACTAATTGTAGATTAATGTAGAATTGTTTTCCCCCCCACACCCTAAATGAGGGAAATAAAATTAAATGATTGAATTGGCTATAACAAAAAATGATTTGTAATTGTCTGACTGTCTGTAATATAAACAAGAGATGAATATCCATGTTTGGACAATTAAAAATAAAAAAAAAATTGCATCTTGATTAATAATCAAAAATTCATATTGGATAATTACATTTTGGAATAGATTCAGTGGTGCTCTTGTGGGTGACCGATCATGGCTACACTTTTATTATGTATATATACATTGTACAAAAATAGATTTATAATAATTATATTTCCAAAGGTTATATTAATTTATATCGTTTAATAAAATTTCATTAAAAATGAACATAAGAAATAATTTCATGGTATACATTGAACGTTGGATTTATACGGCGTCATAGAGGTGTATCGGTCTTATATGACCCTGATAAAAGGAAGGTTTAATGAGTTAAATCAGAGTTTATTTTAATTGACACCATTTTAATCACAAACGAGAATATTAAGAGTGCAAGGAAATGGGGAAATGATAACATAACACATTAAATCAAATAAATTTATTTTTTAAATTAAATGAATAATATTTAATGTAAATCTTTTTGCTATAAACATTGGTTTTTCATCGTTTTATTGTTTTATTCAATTGAAATAAGGAAAAGTGATTGATAAGAATGTATTAACATTAATGACACCGCATATTTACCTGGCGTCTTAACGACTATCTTGTTATTGTGTATATATAACAAAAGTACAAAAAGCTTAAGCATACAGTAGTAATGATATATGATTTTCATACGGTTTTCCTATATTACTTAATAGTCTTCGTTTATTCGGTTGTTGGTCGCGTGGTGTAAAAAAAAACAATAAATACCGCGAACGAACCGAAGATAGTGAGTAGCAGTGCAATGGTAGGGTACATTGCAATTTACTAGGTTCACATAAAATGAAAATAATGAATTTTCCATATTCGCGTGAAATGAAAAAAAAACATTGTCAACGAACGAAGATAAGATTGTGGCTACAGTGTAGGGTAGGGTACGTTATTTTACTAGGTTCACATAAAATGCAGAAATATGAATATAATGAATTTTCATTATCTTTTAGATTATCGATTTTAATTCTTTTATGTGTTAGACTGTTATCAGTGAATTGGTTGAACAATTGTGTGTTTCGCTATATCAATGGTTGACGATAATGATATTATGACGATCTCACTATAGGTTTTTTCCCAATTTTTTTTCTCAATATTCGATTATTTGATTATACAATGGATACTACGTGAATGAATAGGAAAATTAATGACAGGAAAAGACCAATCTGTCGTCGATACTCTGAGAGAAAACTTTTACTTGTATTTAATGCCGGACAAAAAAATCTTATCGATTATATGGGAGAGAAAAGTGGGTGTGAAATGCATCAAAAGCATTTTTAGAATACCGATGAATGAAGGTTCTAACGTGAAGGTTCTAAAGAACATCTTTATTTAGTTCAATCGAAAAGGAAACCGTCTCTTTTATAAGAAATTTTTTTATTAATTGTTCGTTCTTTAAATGCCATACATTTTTCATTTATCATTTCAGTAGTTGTTATTCAGTAATTTTATTAAATAAAAATAATTAAAATTTCACTTTTTCCTTAACGTTTAATGTGTTTTTTAACGGTTAAATATTTAATATCAATATTGCACATTTATCATAATTGAAAGTAATTCACATCAAGTAAATTTCAATAAGATTGAATCAAAATTGAATAAGAGACGTGAAAGCATTTGTCTAAGATGATGTGTTTCGATTATATCAAAATACAATATAAATACACAAAACAGTTACACTGTTGATGTGCTAAAGTGTTAATGATCTAATTGTCTGTTTCATTTGCAAACATTTTAGTAATTATCAAACACGATTTTACATCTTGATTATTGTGATTGGTGTTGTGGTTAATTTGTAACATGAATATCATTTCAATCTTCTATAAAAGAATTTAAATGTATTTGTTGTATTTGTCTTAATCTGTTTTTTTTTTTTTATTTCTCACTCACTTATGAATTTTCTTAATCAGTTTTCTTTCTTAAAATTTCGCATTATTGCATAAAACTTCAGTGGTATTCATGAGTGTATTTTGAATTTTTGTTGGCATATTTTCAAAACAATTTATTTATGAAACATCACCGTTTCATATGTAAATTAACCAATGGTCTTTTCCAATTAAATATTCAAACAGTTAGTCATTGAATATAATTTTGTGTTACCGAGAATGAATTAAAAAATTTGAAAATAAAATCGATAAAAAGAACAAAATTAACACCTCCATTGTATTTAGCGTTGGTGTATGAAATTATTTTCTATTGAATTCTCACATAATCCAGACTATTGGGATACAGACATCACCTAAGATTACAATATCGTTTAAAGAGATGATCGCAAAATTAGATCATGAGGGGAGAACATTGAAGCGCACGCATCATACAGACGCCGATTGTATGAATTTTGTTTTTTTTTTTTGGTTTTTTTCTACTTGAAATTCTAGATAATAGACGAAAATATAATCACATGTTGAAGTCGTTGATTCGTTGTTTGTGTATTAAATTGATTCGTAATCGGTCTAAAACGAAGTGCTATTTGCGTGCAAATTGTAATTAATTATACAAAATAACTTACCTGTGGTGTACAGTTGAATTTACATTTTATTTTATTTATGTATTTATTTATTTTCCACTTGTTTTCTCTGTAGTTAATATTTCTAGGACAATTCTGTGTGTTTCAATAAATAAAATAGGGAAAAAATAAACCACAAATCTTTCAATGAACTTGATTCGTAGTCAAACAATATGAAAAAATATAATTGTAAAATGGTCGTGCGCGAAATAGAAACGAATTGGTATGGAAATATAGAAACAACACCGTAGAAATAAATACAATAACCATTCAGAGCTTATCACATGTCTGCAATGATTATGTGTGCCCACTATAAACGATGAGTATTTCATAATTTTTTGTGGGTAATTAGTTAGTAATCATTGTGTGGTTTAAATTTCTGGCACTGTACAATTTTTGCTCTGGTCAGGTTATAAGTTTTATTTTTATGTACTTGAGCAAACATAAAATAAAAACACTGTACATCAAAATCATTTAAGTTTATTTTAATTTGTTTTTTTTTTTTTGGATCATAAAATCGCGTTGAATTCATGTGGAAACATCCAGTTTCAATTTTATTCACGAATTTGTTTTTATTTTTTTTCAATTTTTCTGCTAGATAATCATGAAGTAATTATAACAAATTATTTTATATTCAATTTTAATATGTTTAAGAGATTTTTGCGGAACTTTCATTAATGTACAATAATCTTTCATTAAATTTCTTGAAGAAAACATCATTAAATTTCATATCATTTAGTAAATATTATTGGAGGTGGGGGAGAATAGTACACGAGTCAAATTAAAAGTAGCCATGACCTCAAGATATTGCACTTTAATTAATGTTCTTATAATCATTTGGGCATAACTCATATAATGTGCATTGGATTTTAAATACGATTAATATAGGAATATTTATTTGTTTGTGTAATTCAATTTTAAATATTAAATTGAACAATGCGCAATATTATTTACTCACCGGAGTTGTGTTTTAAATGAATTTGTTCTAATTAATTTGTAACGATTTATTAATGGTGGTCACATAATAAATGTAACAATACATATAAGTGTACAACTACACTCTTCGTCTCCGTTGAGAGTTAATATTAAATCCAATATGAATATTAAATGAACCATTACAGTTATTTTTTTTTTTATTTACACTGAAATGTCTCGGTTATTTTGTTTATTTCTATTAATAACGCATACATGCACAGGTATCAGGCTAGAAAATTAAAATTTAATTCTAATTATCTGTTTGATTAATCCAATTATTTTGTGAGCATATCAAACAAAAATTAATTTTTATTTATCGATAATACTGTTTTTTTTTTTTTATCAGTGTATATGACTCAAAACATTGTTACCAATTGAAAACAAAAACAAATTGTACATAATATTATGCAATTTCATTTATCTATTAAATGAACAATGTGCCATGGTTGAATGAATTAATTAGCACCCATGCCTAAACTGGTATAGAATTTATCTTGAATGCGAATTAACTCGACATTTAAGTTTGATATTATCAAAGTCAAATTATCAGTGATTAATTGCTCTTCATTTTTATTTAGGTGTACGTTGTTTTATCTAAATTCTAATGAAGGGGAGAAAAACTCTATTAATAAATTCCATTTAGCTTGTAAATTTCAATGAAATTTTATTTGAATTATGGTATTTTGATATCAACAATTTTGATTTAGGTGTAATGTACTTTGCTTTCTTTTTACAATGGTTACATGTCTGGAGATGATACCACAAAAATTCGTTATCAAAGAGAGTTTCAATATGATTTTGATTATTCAAAAAAAAAAAAATACTGAAAGAATTGATCCATCATATTCTTTTATAAAAAATCCGCTTACAGACACTTAAACTATAATACTTCATCAAAACGTTCTTTATGTGCTCATCACTGGGGTCTCTATATTATTCCACTTAAATATCATCTCCATATTGAATTTATAAAGATATCTTGTTTTTGACATATACTGAAATTCACTTGGTTTGTTTTTTATTTATTGTGTATTTACAGACCGACAGATTTTGAAAGAATGGAACGCCGCGAAAGGGATAAACAAGCGAGAGCGGCAATGATGTCTCAAGTACAGAATCAAGAGGCAGAATCATCACAGCCTTTGTTCGCTGCACCTGTTAGGGTGAGTAATATCTTCATTTTAATTTTATTTGGTTTACTCCTCATTTCACTTCTGGGTGGGAGATCATACATTTCTCTTTTATTTATATCACAATTAATTGTTCATTGACTTTTATTTACAATAATTAATTGTTATTTTCATTTTAGCTAAGTCCCTCTGAAGGTGATCGACGTATTCAATCATCATTGGGTGATTTCCATTTAGTTAAACAAATTGTTGAGAAGGATCCAAAACGATCAATTGGTATAACAACAAATACACCACAAAGGCCACCACCGATACCGCCGCCAGCACAATTACCTTTTATCTCATCATCAACGTCATCGTCTTCGTCAACGTCCACAACGAATCGTAATCCATCACAACAACATTATTCATATCATTCGGGTCAACAGCAGTCAACGTCTGCATCGGCACAGATGCCACAACCTAGAAATCTGTTTGCAAAACCGAATGATAATAAACCACCATATACTGGACGTGGCAGCTATCCAGGTCAATCTAGTAAGAATGAGGTACATGCGAGTGGTATGGGACCATCGAAGGGTCCACCAATACCAAATGGTAGACCAATGGGATTACCACCACCGCCAGTGCCAAATGGTAGATTGCATAATTTTTCAAAGTCAAAAGACCCATTGACTAGCAGCTCAAATAGTATACCAGGTGGTGGAGGTGGCGGTGGCGGCGGTGAAGTGGAGAATATCTTACGTGAAATGACCTGTTCACTGGAACCGTTAAGTGAAATAGCGGCAACACCACGTAAGGAACCAGAATCAAAATTCTCGCTTAGCCAAATGAATGAACCGAGTCAATTTAAGGTAAGCAATTTAATTAAATATCAATACAGCTGAAAATCATTTATATGAAAGAAAACAGTGTATATTGATTCAATGAATCTGACTAAACAAATTGAACATATTAAAATCCATAAATTCATTTGTTTTGCCAATTTTAGTATGCAACTGCACTTCCTTCTCGATTCTTACTACCACCACCAAAGCCATGTAAGTGAATCAATTAAATTACTTAAATCTCATTTATATGGCATTATGCAAAGACATTGTATTTCAATAATAACATTTTATTCTATTTTCGTTCTGATGTTGTTGAACAGGTGAAGAAGAAGTAAAGAATACAATTGATTTTTCGAAATCAACGTAAGTGATATTTAATGAAGTGAAGCAAATTGACTGAATGTACTAATGTTTATCCTTATTTTGATTATTTCAGAGCACTTGAAAAAGACTTGGATGTATCCGACAGTGATGATGAGAAGAAGAAGAATACATTACACGAACCGTAAGTATTCACTTAATTGTGAAATAATTGACGACAAAGTTTCCATAACAATAAATTTGAATGGTTTTAGTGGATCACCAAATCTGGATTTATCGAGTGAGAGCGGTTCAGAGTCTACCTCATCGGATTCATCGAGTGAAAAATCAGTTAATTTGATATCACGGATTCCAATTAAGACTGAATCTTCGCATGAGAATAGTAAATGGACGCTAGAAAGTTTTGCAAAACCAAAGCCACCAGATATACCTGTGATGAAAAATGAGCCTTCGATTGATGATAATAAATTACCAGATTATGGTCCACCGATTGTGGATATAAAACAAGAAAGTTGTATAGAAAACAATTTAAAATCTCAATATGATTCTAAAGTAATTAAAACAGAACCAATCGGTAAGTTATTTAATTGGCATTTAAGGGTTTTCTTAGTTAATTTATTGATACATTATTTATTAATATTTTTACAGAAAATAATAGTCCTATTTTAACACAAAGTAATATCGCAGCACCATTGGATTCAGTTGATACTGATGCGATTGAAAGTATGCTGGCTGAGGCGAAACAAATTACTCAAATTCAACCAATATCTAGCCTTTCTGGTAATTTAATCAATCAATTTTAATTAAGAAACTTTTTTGACACTAAAACTTCATTTAAACTTATTTTAGAATGTGATGATGATGACGATGAAGATGATACTAATGAAAGGTTAGAAGAGGAACGTAAACGAAGAATGCAAGAAGTTTTACCGGTTGTTGAGAAACCAAAACCATTATCAAATGATTTGTCACAACGAAATGTTGCGTCGAATTCAAAACGGCGGAAACGTAAAACGCCACCATCAAAGAGTGAGGACAATAACGATTCGAGTGATGACGAGTATCATAGTGGATCGGTGGCCTCATCAACGGCATCGAAAAAGAAAGGACGGAGTAGTCGGGGTGGCTCTACAGAAGAGAAGAAACGACGGGGACGTCCTAGAAAAGAGGCTGCTAAACTAACTCCAAATCCAATTGATAATTTCCTTCCAACGGCTCCTGCAAAAACAACACCAATTGCAAATGCCAAAAAGGGACAAGTTAAAAAGCCACGGAAAGGAAAAAGTCAAAAAGCTAAGAGTCAAGAGACTGTTCAAACATCGCCGTCTTCATCTTCGTCATCATCTAGTGATGAGGAAGAGTCAGTGCCTCAAATCACAAGTACCAAAATGATGATGCAAAGTGTACAAACGACTAGGAAGAATAAGAATTCATCAATTACCGCAGTAATGAAGAGTTCTTCTTCATCCTCTTCGGATAGTCAAGACGAGTAAGTTTTTTAATCAAAAGTATACTACTTTTTAATTGATATTCATATCTAATAATTGTGAATTTTATTTTAAAGGATGTCATCACCATTGAATTGTGATAACTTGAACTCTGTCAATTCATTACACATGACAGCCGATTGTGCCGAAAATAAAGCCCTGTCATCGTCTGCTTCATCCTCTGATTCAGACAGTGATAATAGTTTTAGCAGTGACTGTAGTTCAACGAAAAAACCGAAAATTGCAAAGAATAAAAATAATGCAATTCTGAAATTGTTTAGTAAGAAGAGTGAAACGGGTGCTAAGGCCAAAGGTAAAGGTCAGGTTGTTATTGAAGATGTACAAACACAATCAAAAGCAACACCGCCAGTGGCAAGTGATACCTTTTTGACTCCTCCGAGCGTAATATCGCCTCCTATTCCCAAACAACTAACAGAATTGGCAGTCTCACCATCAGTAAAAGCGGTTTCAAAATCACCAAGTACGACATCACTATCAAAAACTGCTGTCACAAATTCATCAAAAAGTTACCGAAAAAAGAAGAAGTCACAACCTAAATTGATATGTAAGATTGACCTAAATCGACTTACAATAGTTCCAACTGGTGGTCCATGGACACCGCCAGTCGTTACCACTTCACAACGCGTTTACCAAGATAAAAGCCCATTAAGTGCTGGACATAAACAGCCAAATCGTATTCGTAGTACAAATCAATTTACTGATGATGAAATGGACTATAAGACGCCCACAAATAATCGTTCAAATAATCGTGATTTCCGTGACCCAATATTAGATAAATGTTTTGGTCCCGATAATATTGATAGTAGCCGTAATACAGCACCATTTTACTTTCAAAATAGTACAGAACCAATTAAAACAATACGGAATTCAATGTATATTCCAAGGAGTTCACCAAAAATTGATGATAAAACACTGCCGCCACCACAATCACCGACAGCACCAAAAGCTAAACGTGATAATGGAATTGAAAAAGGATTTTTACATAACAATAATATAATTATAAATATTAATTATTCATCACCAGCTGATGATAACCAGAATTTAAATCGTGTCCAAAATTTAAAACGGGAAAATATTATCAAAACAGAATTTTCAAATCAAATGCATGGAAACGGTACAAATATATTGACTAATAATAGTAGTTCAAAACTTGGTACCGATGAATATTTAGCAGATAGTAGAAAGCGGCCAGCTACTAATGATTTAGGTTCATTTAAAGATAAAAAACGTCGAAAAGTGGCATCGGTGAGTGTTATAATTGAATTGTGATTGGAATTAATAATTATAATGTTCTTCAATATGTTGGTTTATTTCAGTTGGAATCACCTACAAGTCACGGAGACAATTCTCAACCGACCGAAAAAATGATGAAGCCTTGTTACGTATCCTATTTCAATCAACCAAATGACGATATGGATGAGAATCTGTAAGTTTAATTGAATATTTTCAACTGATTGAAAATTCAATGCAATTGTTAATAAATAATTGTTTTGTTTATTCTATTTATAAAATTGAATGCAGGGATCAAACGCAACTTTTAACTGAAGCAAAGAGACTGAAACATGCAGCTGATAAAGAAAAAGACTTACTCGCACAGGCAATGCTATATTTAGAGGCAGCCCTTTATTTCTTATTAACTGGACTGGTTATGGAGCGGGATAATCAAACGGAACCGTCAGCCCTGAGAATGTTCAAAGACACTTTAGTGCTAATTAAGTATGTTATTCATTTGGCAAATTAATTGAGTGCATAGTAACTAAATCAATATTATTGTATATTTCAGATTTATATCATCTAAGTTTAAGGGTCACTCATTACAAGGCCCTGAGAACACAATCCATGGAAAAGTTACGATTCTCAGGTAAGAACACACATCATTCAATTCATTTGATGGTTTAGTGATTTCATTAACAAAATTGACTTTCATCTTTTTAGCTTACGATGCCAATCACTGATTCATTTGAAGATCTATCGTATGCGAAGACATGATGTGAAAGATGTGCAACGCACACTGACTGAATATCAAGTGAAAACAGGTGGTGTTGAACAAAATGGCAATGCGCCATCGCCGATGTCGCCAACAAATTCTGTCGGATCTCAAGTAATTCCATTTAATCAAATGGATCTTGCACAACCGACTAATTATGATCAAATATTTCAGGGTTCCGGATCAAATACGCCGCCATGTTTGTATGTGCCATTAAATGTGCATAATGCTTTTTTGCGTCAATGTACATTCTTTTCTCACATATCAAGTGCACTTGATTTATGGGAGCAAGCGGACAATTTGGTGAAACGCTTCAATCATACCGGTAATTATAACATGGCTAATTGAAAATTTATATGATTTCTAATTGAGTATTACTCTTTTATTCATTTTCTAGAATTCTTTGTTAGTTTGGATCAAGAAATCGGACCAATTACATTGCACAGTCCAATCTCACATGTGTTTAAGTACGTTCGTAATGGCATTAAAATACTAAAACAAATGTAAGTATTGAATTCAACGAGTTTTATTATCACAATTATTAATTTATGTAATTAAATTAACATTCAACCGTAGATTATGTTTTTCTGTTATCCGTTATGTTTTTATTTAAATTTATAACAATGTTTTATTTTCCAATGATATGTTTTAGGTAAACAACTGTGAAAATGTTATAGACATTTTGTGCGTGTTCAAGCGTTATACATTAGCGACACATAAAAACAAAAATAAAAACGACAACAAAATTATATTATAAAAGAAAATCAACTATGACTTATCAATGGATATTCCTTTATATAAAGAGACAAAAACAAAAATTTAATATTGCAACATGCAAAAAATAAAACTAAAAAAAACGTTTCCAATTTATACATAACAATGTTTAATTCTAAGAGATTTATTTAGTTAAGACACGTTTGTACATTGAAATATGAAATATTTGTTTAATTAATCAATTTTATATATATATATATCCTCATAATTTAATTGATTTAAATATGACCGAAGAGGATTTCTTTATTTTTTAAAAAATATAATTAAGTTGTAAAAAGAAAAAAAAAAACTTTATAACTTTAGGTACTATGTGAAAGTAAAATAAATGGAATAAAAAAAATGAATAAACTAAAACTCATTATAAAATATAATCGAATTAGTGAGATGAAATGTAAACGAGTGAGGTGGGTGGGATAGTATTTATAGGCGTTAGTGGCCAAATTAATTAACCCAATATTTTTTATAGTTGACTATAATATTTGTATGGAAAAGAAATAACTGATCTTAAAAAATGTTGTAGTTACACGAAATGCATACATAATGAGTTCAGTGTTTATGTATATTTTAGTAGCATTCAAAGCCTCTAATCATATAATCAAAGTTAATGGCAAAAATTTTGTAATGAAATTACTTACATTTAAAATACTAGAGATACCAAACGGTATTTAACCGTTTAATAGGGATGTGAATTTATGAGGCGAAACACACAGTAACAAAGATTATGTACATAATTTTATTTTACTATTCTATAAAACTTAAAACTTATATAAATATTATTCAACTAGTGAAGCATATTAAACATAATTTAAGACAATTTAGTGGGGGGCGAATGTTTATTACTTTTTTTTCTAACTTAATATTAATATGAATCGAAATGATAAGTGTGTATTTGACCCCTAAGATAAATTACAAAAGACAGAATACAATATACCTGATTATTTTATGGTACTTTGAATTTTATCCTGATTGTGGGGTGAAAGACAACACATAAACAAAAGATCATCTAATTTCCCAAAATATTAGTTGATTGAATCAATGGTACAAGGGAAATTATGTATATTAAATGTAATTATGACTTACATTATAACACATAATATTTATTAAAATACCAATTAAATTACAATTTATTTGTGACATCAAGTAATAGGTAATATTCAATGGTTGAGTTTATTAAAACAAAATAATACTTTAGAGAGAGACATTTAAAACATTTAAAAAGCATTCAAATTCTAGTAATTGTTTTTTTGATTTTATTTCAATTGATTTGTCCTAACAAATCAATGAATTTTTACATGTTACTTATAGTTTACTTTTAAATTTTTTACCAAAAAGATATTAATTGACATATTCGTTCTGAAATAAAAGAGATGTTCTGAATGTAATAAAAAGCAATTTAAATGTTTTGAATACCACTGACCTGACAATGTTGTCCTTAATAATTCAAATGGCAATTGTTTTAATTAATTAATTGGATAAAGAAAATAAATCTTAATGATTCGTCCTATAGTTTGAGAGAAATTAATTCAAAAATAAAATAATTAATTAGTTCAATTCTCTAAATGTGATCCGTTCTTGAGTCTCAATTATGTTTACAAGAATTTAAAATTAAATTTAAAATAAAAATGTTCTAATGGATAGTCGATACATCGATTCTCAAATTAATTAATTCAATTTGCAAATAAGAAATTTTTTTAACAAATGATAGAAATATGAGAGCTCAATGTTTTTTTTTTAATTTCTTTTGATGAAAATGAATACAAAATTTAAAGAAATGATTATAAATATTACATGAATGCTAATAACTGAATTTAGCAATTTCAATTTGAATTTATTTTAATGATTTTCTAAGAGATAATGGCTTCAGGTCGATATATACATAATTAGTATTGTTAAATGATAGAAATTGTTATCACCCAAACACTGATAATGTAAATTTTATTTTAATATTTTACGTTTTTTGTCTGTTATATTTTATAAAACGAAATGAATTGATTTTAAACAAATTAATAATTGATGATAAATGATAATTATATATGGCAATTTTGATTTCAATTGATAAAGGAAATTAATAAATGAAAACCACAGTGCATCACAATTCCTAATAAAATCAATACATTACATACTATGAGCAATTTTATTATTATTTTTTTAATTACAACAACAAATTTATTATAATACAGAAAGAGAGAGAGCTAATAACTTAAAAAGCAACAATTGCCGTCTTTAATTTATTTAATTGATTTTCTCTGTGTATTTTCTTATTATTTTCGTACAGAATAACTATAATGCAATATGATTAACAAATTTTCTTAAAATTAGATGCCTATGAAATGTGTTACTTATTTTGCATAAGAGCAGCGCATTAAATGAGCAATACATACCAATTTAAAAAAAAAACAATTTGTTTATTGGAAATATTATAGTTAAATGTAACCTCTAGAGCTATTGAATATTTACAATGCTATAAATCATTGATGATATGATGAAAGGATATATAAATCGAATACGAATTTGTGGTATATTCAATAAAACATGAAAGAAATTCTCTAATCAATTTATTATACTTCTATATCAAACAATTATGTTTCAATTAATTTCTTCCTTAATTGATTAGTCTACAAAGTAAAATAGTTAATGAATATGCATTTTGATTAAGACACGAGTTAAATCAAATATGAATACTAGTTTAATTAAAAATTCTTCAGCTTTTGAGTGAGATTTTCATAACTGACTTACTATATTCATACAAGATGAGTTTCTATTTTTATGATTTATAGGACATGTAATGTATTATAAATCTGTTGGCTAACTATTCTTTTTTTAATTTTTCTGGTAGCTAAGTGGCATTTAATTAAACTCATAACAATGTTCTAGCAATATTTAAATACGATTTGAATACCGTAAAATACCCACCTTCTAATCCTTTCCCTTTGTGTCTTATCATTTGCTGAATTTTCATAAAATTTTGCAAGCCTTTCTATCTTCAGTTGCATATTGAACCAGTTCAGTAAATCACACTAATACCAATGTAGATGCATTCACCGATTTTAAGTTTTTCTTTTTTTTTTTTTAAATCTAAACTCCCATAAACTATTTTCCAAAAAAAAAAAAAAAGGGAGACAGAAAACCATACAAAATATGTGGAATTTATTTAATTTATTCATGTACATTAATCGTACCCCACATCACAAGTAACATAGACTTTACACCAGTTGGCTTGAAATAAAGGTGCCTTATCGTTTACAGTAAATGGATGAGAGAGTTAAATATTGTAAAAGAGATATGAAAACCCATACATAAGTGAAACATAAAAATTGTTTTATTTTAAATAAAACAATTAAAATTTAACAAATTTAAATATAAAACACAAAACGAAACAATTTGAAAAATCTTAAGAATAAAAAAACAAATTTAAGGAATTTTTATTCTCAAACATAATTGATAGTAACAAACCAATTATGTAAGAGATTGAAAACAACAAAATGTGTATTTTTCAATACAAAAATAAAATTACAAATTCATTAGACTTAATTAAATGTTCCCAAAAATAAAAGAGAAATGAATATTTTTATATAAAGAGAAATCATTAATAAGTGTTTAACTGAGCAATTGAGCTCAAACAATTAACTGTTGCCAGTATCTAATTAAAGTAAAACTGACTAATTGACCAATATATCACTTATAGCCAAACAGCTTTTAAATAATAATCCCTTCCATTTTACTATGCGATTGATAACATACCACACATTTGATTTTGTAGTTTAGAATCAAAGTGCTTTTTGTATTTGCTTTGTTTCAACTAAACATCCTTTGCTTATAATTTGATTTTTGTTGATTTTTAATATTGACTAGAATAAGCTTTAATCCTTAAGAACTACCTACAATAAAAAACACTCTAAATCAAATGCAAATAACAAATTTTTTTCCAATTCAAATTTGATCTGATAATAAAACGAAATTGATTTATTTTAGTGATGCTCATAATAACATGATAATGTTGAAACATGTGAATATACAAATACCGTTGATTAATTTAAAAAAGACATCAACAATTTTAAGAAAATAATTATTATTCTTTAATTCACACTGAAGACTGATTAGGGAAGAGAGCTATGGTAGTTGATACAACAACTGTCAAGAGTATTTTATTTTATATGTGGATACAAGATTATGTGTTACTGTATGTTAACAAATTTCAATGGGATGAGATACAATTAATGCTCATCCTTTATGTTTTGTTTTAAATTTAAAACTTTGTGTATTCCAAAAATGATAATTGATGTGGAATTGCATAAAACCACAAATTTTATTAATTTTTTCTTATTATTTGATTACAGTGTTGTTGTGATACGCGAACATTTAAATGATGATTATTTTAAGCAACCGAATTTAAAACAGGATACAAGATATTAGGATTTAAATTAAAGAAAACTTTCAAAATTAAAAAAATAAAAATGGAATTAAGATGTTAGCAAAAAAAAAATATTTGAATTAGTTTTTTTTTTTATATAAGAAGAAGTGAATTGCTTTTTATTTTCCATCATAATTTATAATCTTAATAACAAAAACTTGTTAATTGTGTATTTCATTTGTTTATTAATCAAAGAAAATAATTATTTTAAATATGAATTTATTGTTTCAACACATACACATTCAACTTAATGAATTTATTATTTGTTTATCGTTTTGTTCTTTAACTGTTGTTAAACATGAATTTTCTTATTTTTTTTTTGAAAAAAAAAAAAAATAATTAACAGCAGAATGTCTGATTATAATTATAATGTAAAAGAAAAACGTTATCATAAATTGAAAATAAAATACAGAATAAAATGTAACACACTGAAAAAGAATAAATAATATTTCGGAAATTAAAAACAAACTTCAATTATGTTTTACATTGTACAATTGTTGAAACAAATCGAAATCAGACTTCAGTGATGAATGTGTTTGTAATTCTAAAAATGACGAATTAAATTCGTTATGAAAATATTCTAAATCAAATTATTGAAATTAAGACAAAAATAGTATGGTAAATACCAAAAGAAAAATTAAAAAAACTGATGCGTTGACGAGTTGACCATTGAAATACTTAAAATTCACTTGAATTTTCCTTTTTGAAATTTCACTATGAGTGAAAAATAAGAAAGGGATACACCAAGTGTAGAGCACAAATTAAATACCCAAGTTTTATTGCCAATACCGAAATAAACTGAAAAGAGGAATGGTTGTAAATATTTGTGTTTTTGGGTGGTGCTAAACTGAAGAGATTTTTTTTTTAATTCAAATATACACATTAAAGTAATAACTTGAAGGCATCACCAATATTAATAATTAAAACAAAAAAAAATTGATTTTTTGTTTCATGAAATCATGAAATTGCATTGCAATTGTGCTGTTGCATTTCCATACTAAAATGAAGGAATACTTAAGTCTAAAATTATGAATTTTCCTTTGGGGGAAATATTATATGTTAAGATGAATTATTTCTAAAGGTTCAATAAAATTCGTTTTGTTGATAAATACTGAATGAATTTTTTTTTTTAGTCAATAAGTGATAACAAAAACATTTAAAGGAAACAATTCAATGGTTTATAATTGAAACACAGAACCATTACAATCTATGAGGAAAATTGCATATTTGTACATATAAAACTAGTTTATATTCGATTCTATTATAAGTGAGATAAATAGCAATTAATAAATATATTCATTATGAAAAGAAAAAAAAAACTATAGAAAAACATAGTTGCCTTTTAGTTAAAATTTAGTTACAATTTTTCAGTGAATTTCGATTGCAAAGATTTTAAATAACTGATAAAGATATCGTCCCGTCTAGACTTGCAGGTGTTCATTCAAAATTGACCACTTTCAAAGGCTGTGGTGAAACACTTAAGTTTACGGAATTATTGAAAATATGAATTTGATTCAAATACACAAACGGCATTTAAATTCATTGAAATCAAAATGTAGCTAGAGCAGTTTCTTCTTCTTCACAGACAATTGAGTATTTGGCCCATATCTGTTAGACTCGGCGCGAATAAACGACACCATTAGTATCATTATATTCGTTTTGACTGGATGCTGATATTTTACTGTTACGGTTGGGGTTGTTGGCCAATTCCCCTCAATTGCAACTTATTTTTCATTCTTTCATTTTATGTATTATATACATATTTCGCTCTTGTCAAAAAAATACACAGAGGGAGAAGAATACAAGAAGCCAAATTCAACGAGTTAGCTCTCAGTATCAGTTAGAATTCACCTAGTTCACTAGTTTCGTAGATGATTTCGTTGGATATTTTATTTTAATTCACAGGTCACCATATAACAAATTAATTGCATAAATAAAAGTTCAATATTTGAATTTAATTTAAAGTAAAAAATAGTTTATTCACAATAATAAATTCAATTTAAATGGTGTTAATCGCATTAAATGCACATTTATTAATTATATAAGACAAAAATTGATTTAAATCAAATTGAATTTTGGTGGTTCACTCTTTTTTTGAATAAGAAAATTTTGATTTAAAATTGTTTGATTCATTTTCATTTCACATACACACACACACAAAAGTGTTGACGTGGTACATTGAACATCATAGAAAATTGAGGTAAGTACATTAATTTATCAGCCGATTTAAGTGTAATTAGAAATTCAAAATTATTATTAAATGAATCCATAGAGATTTAATAATTTTAATTGACATTCAAGTGTAGTAGGAAATGAAATTTTAAAGGGAAGAAAAAAGAATCCACACCTAAAATTTTTCATTCATTTGGATTGTATGACAAGGTGCGGTGCATTATTATATAGATTATGTTTCACCAGCCAGCTGTATATCAGCATAGTTTCCATATGAGATTTTTCCCAGTAACTGTGGGTTTAATGGAATGCGCATAACCATGGCTTATCAGTAATAAGAAAAGCTCAAAATGATTCCCCCCTACGTGATATGAATGAAATGAAATTTTCTTCTCATTTCCGTGTATTCCGGTTTAAAGCTTTCCACTTCGGTTCTAGTCGGTTATTTACGATAGCGATAGGACAACATAAATTTTAATGCTCCCATTTTCAAATGTGTTCCAATACTTTCACAATATCGTTTTGTTGTAATGCTCAATTTAATTCTCATATAACTTGTATGGTGTACGATTAAACCCTCTTTGTTGTAATATCAAATGTATATTTCAAATACAGCACAACTCTTCATTAACCGACTAATATTTTTTTTCTATATAATTTTTTTGGCACCCCGTACTTAGAGAGAGAGTGGTTACCATATCAAAACATTTTCATTTAGTTCTTGCACACGTTGATACCAAGTTGTGTTTCCTCTTCTGTTTTTTCCATATTCATAATATAAAAAAGAAAATTCATAAATATTTTGATAGGAAATAAAAGTCTTTTGCCGATTAATATTTCCCAAGTTGTGCATTTCAGTGTATTGATGATCAATTAAGGAATTTTATTGTGAAATTTTTTTTTTTTGGGTTTTTCTTTAATATTGAGACCATTCGTATTCATATCAGTAAAAACTAAGAGAAAAGAAATTTAATTTGATTGAAATAAGGAATCAATTCATTTCGGCAAACAAAGAAGCTGTTTAAAGTGTATGTGAATGTGTGTGTAGTTTACCATTAAAATTCTTTTTATAAGAAGGAATCAGGAAAAAACAAGAAGGAATCACAAAGCTTTTGCAATTTTTCCATCCGGTAAATAAAACATAAAATAACAACTAAAAAAATTTTCCTCAAATTATTTTTTTTCCACTCTTCTTATGTACGACAACAGAAAAAAAAGTGTCACGGATTCGGGTGTGGTAATAAATTCAACTGTTGTTGTATTCTGTGAATCGTTCTTTATTTGTTTTTTTTTTCACTCACTGTCCTATACAGTTTTATGTGGCATCATCTTCAGTTTATTGGTTTACTATAAAATTGTGCGAATTAAACTAATGGTGCTTTTCATTTAATTGAAATAATAAGGAATGAAAAACAACTTAAAAGAAAATTTAAAACAAAAGGCACAGAGTGAAAGTCAATGGTGTGGGTGAGCCATTCAGAAAATCAATTGGAATTAGAGTGAGAAGACAACACTTTAATCTCAGTTGGATATAACAAGGATTTCATCGTTGTTCTCTATTTATTTGATTAAATCATACTGAGTTGCCTTTTATTTATTGATTTTATACTAATCATGTTTCCAATTTTATGAAACAGAAAACTACTTAATACCATTCAATTTACATTTCGATTGAATATCAATGTTATCCATAATAAAAAAATGTTTTCGTAACAAGAGAAAATCATGTCAACTCCTACTAAATAATTTTATCTTTATTATCTAATCGTATATCATATATTGGTAACAATGGATCATTACTGTTACTATGTGTAGAAGAATACCTACGCAATAGTATTGCCCACTGTAGTCGTTATGTGAAATAACAAAAACATAAAACTAAAAACCATTTAGTTAGTCCCTAATGAATTTTTATTTCACAGTTATAATATTGTATGTTCCCCTTACAATTATGTGGCATCATATTGATTAAATTTTATGTAATAACATTATAATGAAAATTAAATAAAAACAAAACTAAGTCATAATCAGCTATAGAATAAACGAGTACTCATGTACGCATAATATTCATATTCGAAAATTCAATTATTAATCAAACATTAAAATCAGTTTTCCCTACCTGTAATACAGCCGGTAAACCATTACCGCATACTGACAAACTGAAAGGAGTAAATGTATATTAATAATGAATATAATTTAGGCGAGACAGTCAATTTTAATACTCACCTCATCAGGTATTAGAGACATTGTTTTGCAATGATTTTTTTTTTATATAAAAATTTCACTGATGAGGCATAACAATTTTCCGTAGCCCTGATGAACCTAAACAATCGTTCTGATTCATTTTAATCTTTTTAGTATTGAACACTTGAGCACAGATTGATTGATTTCGGTTATGTTTTTGATATTTGGTTAGATGAAACGGATGGCTTTAGTACAATTCAAAAATTTGTTTTGAATTCAGAAAAATTTTTATAACTTTTTTCTATGATTATTCTCATACCAAATAATTGAAGGGATTCCCATCAATTTAATCAAAAAAAAAAAAAGAGTCGACGCTGTCTAGCCAGTCGATATTAATCCTCCATCCAACTGATGCATCCATAACAACTCAAAGGGATGCATTTCTCTGCCCTCCTTATTTTTTTTCCGCTGGGTTTTTATCAAATTTTGACCAGGTTTTTATATATTTTCTGTGGGGGATAACAAATCAGACAATAGAGATATGAGAAACCCGGGTGGTTTTCTGCAACCATCCACTGTGCATCCATTCATTATCGTGGCTGGAACAGTGAACACAAAAAAAAAAATTAAATTTGATATTGCAGCAAGAGATGGTTTTTTATTTTGTTTTAATTCGCCAACCCTTTAACGCTATATTTAATTACCAGACCCATTCAATATTTCTAACTACTTGATACCATAATGTTATAGACATTTTTCAATAACATAAATTGCAAATTCCTGTTAATACTTAAATGGGGAGAATTAAAAACACAAAAATTAACTACCCAAAACTCGTATACATTTGAAGTTTCCGTCTCGATTTCCTCGATTGTGAACAACGAAAATGCATTTTAAAATAATTATAAATTCAACAACAGCTAATATTCGAAATTCTATGATTTTTATGTGCATAGAAAATTGGGCCACAGTGTACAGTAAACAAACAAAATTGCATAGAGAATAAAAAACATAACGGAATTTCTAGCGTCAATTCAATGAGATATATAGAGAGTTACACCCTCTTATCAAACTGGATAGTCACTTTGTGTGGTGTGGGTATTCGAAGAAAAAATAAAAACGAAACTGTCATACCAACAAATCAAAGGATTCGTAACTGGTTTTAATATTAAAAAACAGAAAATTTTTCATTATAAACAATTCAAAGTGTATTGACATGATGATAAGATAATATCGGTTATCTGATAAGAAAACGCCCTAAAAATATATTGATTTTCCAGATGTTATGATACATCATTGATTTTATTGTACCACAAAATGAATACCAAATCCAGTTTACCAGTTAAATCACCAGAAAATTGATATTCAATCAACATAAATTACAGAATACAGAGAGAAAGGTATGAAATTAATTGGACTGATTAATGAGAAAATTTAAATATTTAGAATTGGTTAAGTTTAAATCTGAATAAAAAGTCATTTGAAATGAAACTCAATCAATGATGACATATTATGAAAGAATAACTCATTTATGGATTGATTTAACACAAATGGATTTTCGTGTAATTAAAACTAGTTCATAGTATTACGGAATTACAGATCAATGATGAGTGCAATTCAGAATGGATTCACAATGAGTTTTCTGGTCTATTTGTATTCCACTCCAATTTGATTGTAGAGGAGAAAACAGGAATCCAAAGTTATTCAATAATTTTTTTTTTTTTTTAATTCTGGAGAATATGAAACCATGTTATCAGATTCATTCAACTCTCGTTTCTCTCTTCTGTTCTTGTTATATATCGCGCAACCGGAAAAATGTATAATTTTCCCCTACGAATTTTCCCGATTTCTATATCATTTTTTCATTCTGTTATTTGGGATCAATAAACTTTATATTTATAACTCAACCCATAAATTCTCAAACTTGAATTGCAAAAGAATCTATTTCGGAATAACATACACTCTTGGTTATACAGTACCTTTATATAATAATTATGGTGAATTCATATGGATTGTGTATAACACCTTATCACTGTTAGCCAATCGGTTCAACCCCATAAATAGTGAGCGTTTTTTTATTCTGATTCAATGTTTTCTTCTTTCTGATATTATTAGATATGTTGATTATGTTTTAGCTGTTGTTTTACCATCTTCTTGCTTTATTTCTAATGAAAAGATTTTTATCGGTTGATTTAAAACTCTATTCCGTTATTGTTGAATAAGTGGATAAGAAAGTGGTTTTTCCTTTTATTTAAGCAATAAGGGAATTGAAAACTTTACTAAAGTTTTTTTTTTTTGAATGAAGGAAACCTGTTACCCGGGGATTAATTTATTTGATTTTACCTGGTAAAATCAAACAGCTGGTATTGGTTAATTCAAGCTAGGCAGTTTACATTGACATGAGAAGCATACAAATTGCTCATCATAATTCTTTGGATTCTTTTTTTTTTTTTTCGTTTGTCGGCTTGATAACTCTCGTCCGGGTGGATCTTGAACTAAATATCATTTCATAGTTTTGCATAGTAACTGCGCAACATTACAATTTTCATATTTCCAAAAGTACCCAAAATCCAAGTGTCCGAAATTATAACATCGTGGCATATAACAAAACCACTTATTTTTAATGCGATAATTTTTTTTATTTTTCATGAGATGCTCTAATACTTTTGTATTTTGTTACTGTACAAATGAACCAAAATGTAAGATCGATCATTGGTGTTTATTTAACAGCCCGTAATTCATGTACCAATACAAACATATAATTATGTATTTTTAGAATTTCCATTAATACATTCATTATGATTTCGGGAGTTTCGTTCATTCGGTTCACAAAACAAAAAAGAAGAAAAATTGATGAAAACCATCACATTGAAACATTGAAAATGAAAATTCTTCTATTTTCTTTTCACCGATTTTATGTCTTGAGTTCATAATTGATTGTAAGATCGTTCATTTAGTTATCTTCGGTTATTCACTGTGTTTGAATCACAAAATTTTATAATTTGTTTTTCATTTTATTTTATTTTCTGTCGTCCGGTTTTAGTTTTTTAATTTTCTTTTTTTCTTTTCTTCACTTAAGTTTCTTTGGTTTGTTTTAAGTTTCAATTTTTTGTTGTTGTTCTATTATTGAGACTCGGAAATTAATTTGATTTTAATTGTGCCTTACTTAAGTTAATTGTTCTTGATTTATTTGATAGTCATATTATTTTATGATTTTTAAATGGTGTACCTATAGTTGTTTTTCCACATTAAATCAATTGTTAGATTCGCAAAGAAAAAACCGAATCATAAAAAAGGTAATAAACCATGGTGCCCTGATTATGTTTAAATTTACATTACCTGATGGTAATTAGTGAACTATTCATGAGATTACCGATATGAAAAAAATCATTTTTTCCCTTCAGGATTATAAGAATCCATTAAATTTGATGGCAATTGCGAATATTTTAATGAGAAAAACTGTGTATTGTGTGAGAAAATTCGTTTTTGATTTTCGTCATAACTTTTTAAGTTTTTTTTTACGGCTTATGAAAAAAATTGCTTATGAAATAGATGAAAAAGAAAAAGATTATAGAGAAATACGTTTTTGATACAAAAATAACCATTTTTAATACTCTAACCCGAGTGGATTTGGTATTTATCTTATATTTTCGCAATCATTTGAATAGTTTTCTTTTTTGTTGTATATTTATTGAATAAAAATTTTATTCAAAAAAAAAAAAAAAGAAACGATTCAACTGTGTAATACAAAATATAATTCACGATCACTTAGAAAGAAATTCACATTCAATTGAAGTGATTTTATTACATCACTTTGAATGAAAATAGCCAAATTATAAGCGTTTTCCACCGTCAATACATTTGTATCGAGAGTTAGTTAAGTAGTTGACTCTATAAATTGATACAACAGATTAATTGGTGCATTAACGAGACACTTGGTATTTGGCCTTTAAAAACCTTTGAGTTGTACACCAAATCCAGTATACAATTAAAATGCATTAAAGAGCAACCTTGACTGAAAGCGTGCCGTACTTCATCTCATCTTTCGATAAGAATTAGTATGTCGGTATTTCTGGGTTTCCTATTTAAATTACCCTCAATGAATGGAAGAAAGAACACCGCAAATGGTGGCCTCAATGTTTTACATTAAAAAAAAAAACCAAAGAGATGAATGAACTATTTATGGTATCAAATATAAATAAAACAATTATTTATAAGATTATGGCTCTTCTCTGATACAATAAATTATAATATTTCCGTCAAATATAAACATAACAGTATGAGATCAATACATACAATTGATGTAATCCAACTAATTTAAATGAATAAGAACCGATTCTGTGCTACTCTAATTTTGTAACCAATTCAATATGTTTATAACGCGACGTGAACAAATAAAAATGAAAAAAAAACTTAAGAGAAAAAAATGAAAATCACTGTGAAGTTTTCTCTCACTTTTCGTAATAATAAATAATCGGTAAACCAATAAGAAATGGTTACAAAGAGTCCGCGTTTTATTATTTTTTTTTAAGACTAAGAATGAAAAAAGAAACCAATTCGACTTTTCAAATATTTTGTATAGAAAATCTCTACGGAAAATCTAATTTTAACAAGAACAAAAAAAAAACATTTATTGGATCTTCTATAGTGAGAAAATTCTTCTATTTATTGTATGGATTCATATGCATCCGCCAACATATTTAATAATAAAAAAAAAATTTCATATTCAAATAATTATGTATGAATTCCAATCAAAAATTTTAAGAAAATCAATTTAAAGTAATTTGAATGAAACAAGTAAAGAAGAATATCATCGCGGAAAATTCATTTCCTGTTGAGTGCGTCAAACAATCTAAATTTTCCAAGTGTACAAGTATTCTAGAGTTTACTGACGCGTGCTGTTCGTATAAGAATATTGTAATATTTCAACGGAATTCGCATTTATCAAAAATGATTTATAGCCAAACAAATATTTTAATCATAACATCACATTTTGTTTCGATTTATCGTTATTATACCATAGCACAAAGACTACCAATTATGACATAATTAATTTTAATAAGAATCTTATTTTACTTACAGATTTAGATAAAAAATCAAATTCAACTGGGACAGTACAGAACAATTTTTGGAATAAATTGTGAATTATTATATTCTCCATGCGATTTAACTGGTAAGTGAATTTAATAACATTCCATCTACTATGAATATTAATTTAATTCATTTTCTATTATTTTTAGAAGAATAAATTATAGAAAGAAGATAGCAAAAGGAAAATATATTTTCTTAAATATAAAAGAAGAAACTACCTACATTTTGAATAGTGAAAGAGTAGTTCGTGTTTTTATTTAATTATTTCTTCGTGGTTAAGAGATATCGGGAATAGAGCAATCTACAGTATTATTATACAAATTTTCAATAAGAAATCGTGTTTTTTTTTTGTTTTGTTTTTTCATATTTACGCTAAGCGTTTAGCCTAATAAGTGAAAAAAAATAGAAAGAAGATAGAAATTTGTTAAACAAAACAGAAATTAAAGGGAGCTATTAGTGATCTAAATCAAGGGATTTATACACCATTGTGTAATTTGAGTACGACGTATCCTATTATACATACATTTGATTCAAATTAAAAAAAAAAAAACGAATCGAAAATCCAATCAAAAGTTTAAAATGACAAGCGGTATGATTGAGACACAGCAACAAAACGGTGGTAGCACCAGCAGTAATGGCAGCGGTCAAGATGAATCAAAGACCAATTTAATTGTCAATTATTTGCCACAAACAATGACTCAAGAAGAAATTCGTTCGCTATTCTCTAGCATTGGTGAGGTAGAAAGCTGTAAGCTAATACGTGACAAAGTAACAGGTGAACTAAATTATATGATATTACCATTTAACGATTCTTATTCATTTTAAATACCACGTAATAGGTGATAATTAATTCAATTTAATCAATTCTCTTTGCTTTTACAGGTCAAAGTTTGGGTTATGGATTCGTAAATTATATACGACAAGAGGATGCCGATAAAGCGATTAATACACTAAATGGATTACGGTTACAAAATAAAACAATTAAGGTAGAGAATTGCTTTTCAATTTTCTTTTTGCTTTCGACTCTGTGTCTATCTCTATCTCTTTCACATCTGTCTAATTATCCAATCCTCTAATTTATTGAGTTAATCTTATTCCACCCGCCCTATCGCAGTTATATTACATAAAATATACTACCACAAGTGTATACTAATCACGCATAAAAGTGTATTCTAGTAATTGCTTTTGATAATTAAATCAACCGAATTAAAAACATAAATGTGTGCATTCATTTTAGGTATCATTTGCTCGCCCCAGTTCGGAATCAATTAAGGGTGCTAATCTCTATGTATCTGGTTTACCAAAGAATATGGCACAAACAGACCTGGAGGCAATATTCACCCCATATGGCCGTATTATAACATCACGTATTCTATGTGATAATATTACAGGTATATTCTAATCAATTATGCATAATAATCTAGTTATAAATCCTAAATATTCTGTTTTGAATATGAATTTCATTTATACGTTCTACATTGTTACACAAAAACAGATTTTGTTCTTAAACAGATTCGAATTTTTATTTATCTTTTTTTTTTGCTAATTTGATGATGAAACAATATAATGAAACAATTAATCAAATTCAATAATCAATTTATCTGCAATAATTTTCTGGATTTTTATAAATGTTTATGATAATGAAATGATTTATTTGAATCAATTGAACATAATGCAACACCATTATGTCTCATTTAATTTTATAACGAATTTATTTTTTTGTTATTTACAACTCATTAATTCCAATATTATAATTTCCATTTCATTTTATATTTTAAACTTCACTGAATCGCTTTGGTTTTATTAATTATTTAATTTTCTTTTAATTGACCTAATGAAATACCTTCAATTAATTGTGATTGAATCCAAACACTATTTTAATTGATTTTTTATTTAAATTAATAATTTTTGTTTTAATTTTATTTGTTTTACCCATAAAAAAAAAAAAAAAAACTACAAACAACTATGTTTTTAGTAAATTTATCGGTTCCTTTTCAAGTACAACAATTTGTTTCTACAGGCGGAGTTGATATGCAGGGTATGTACACCCCCATATTTGATGGGGCATTTACATAAAAAACTCACAAATTTTAATTATTCATACTTACTTAATTAACCATTAATCCACAAAATCACCAAAAAAATAAATTGTTACATTGTTGCATATTGCGTGCATTCATTTCATATTAGTGAGAATCGTTTTTCAGTTTTTTTTGTATTTTGCTTTATAAAAAGAAGTACTTTTGTGTGTGTGTGTGTCAATCAGTCAAGCACTAACGTAACACAATTATTATCCTAACTATGCTTTTGTGCTCAAAATACTAGAAAAATAAAAGAGATGAATTAGATTTAACAAGGTATCATTTAACATTAACATTTTCATTCATTCATTATCCACTAATTGGAACTAATTTATTCGTTAACATGATCTTTCAATCATTAATTTACCGTAAACTGTCACATTTAACTCATTTATGTTAGTGTAACTCTTGGTGGTTTACAACATCAGAGTTATTTTAAATAAAACCTCAACTAAAAGGTGTACATTACATTGACCAATAATAATTCTACATTTTGTGTTGAATGTTATGTTTCGTTACGTTTTAATGTAATAAAAATCCAGAAAAACGCATTTGCCATTTACTAAAATTCATTTATATTATAAATGTTTTGATACAAGATACGTAATCATCATATTATTTTATGATTTTCTTTTTTTTGTTGGTTTTATTGTTACTTTTGATTTTCAATGTAATTAATTTGCTCCCCAGTTTTCCCAATTTTAGTCTTAATGCAGCTTTGGTTATATGTTGATTATAATGGTTTTTAGGTTTATCTAAAGGTGTTGGATTCATACGTTTCGATCAACGTCACGAGGCAGAACGTGCCATCAAAGAATTGAATGGAACCATACCAAAAAATTCAACTGAACCAATTACTGTTAAATTTGCCAATAATCCAAGCAGTAATAAAGCATTAGCACCATTGGCTGCATATCTAACGCCACAAACAGCGGCCGCTAGACGTTTCCCTGGTCCCATCCATCATCCCACGGGCCGTTTCAGGTTAGATACAAAGTTAGCGTCTATCTCCAATGTCATGCACTTAGAACGAATGGTAAATTTAAATACTTCTAGATACTCTCCATTAACTGGAGATTTGTTGGCAAATGCAATGATACCAAGTAACAACATAAATGGATCAGGATGGTGTATTTTTGTTTATAATTTGGCACCAGAAACAGAAGAGAATGTATTATGGCAATTATTTGGACCATTTGGGGCTGTGCAATCAGTTAAAGTATATCTTCAATCATTAAATGATGTCAAATTGATTTAAATTTATCTAAAAATACGATTTTGTATCTGCTATTTTAGGTAATTCGTGATTTACAAACGAGTAAATGCAAAGGATTTGGTTTCGTTACAATGACCAATTATGATGAAGCTGTTGTTGCCATACAATCATTGAACGGTTACACATTAGGGAATCGTGTTCTACAAGTTAGCTTCAAGACCAATAAAACTAAAACTTCATAAGCTTAATAAGGATGGATTCACAACAAAATTAAGAAAATATGAATACCAAAAAACCAGAAATACCCATTAATGATTTGTACAAATAAACCCAAAAAGAGATAAATATGAATTGAAAACCAATTGTAATTCAATATTCATAATGTAATGATTTAATGATTTGGTGTTGATGTAACATGATATCGCATTCAACAAATGAATGTGAAACATAATAATCTTCTTGATCACTTTATGTTTAATATATTGATTCTGATTTTTCTCTTTAAATTTCTTTGGAAAATAATGTTTTATCCCAATCAAAAAAAAAAAATTTAATTGTACATTTGCATTACCTTTTTGCCATTTATCTTCGTATAAGTTATATCACATAATTAATTATTTAGTGATTAAGAAAAAAGAAAAAAACTATTTAACAATTGTATATGTGGTCGTCTATCAACTATTTATCAACTTTGTTCCAATGAAATTTGGTGTGAACAAACATTTCTAAGTCGATATTTACATAAGCGACAAGATATAAAATTTTATGTCCAAAACCACTTAAATTTCTAAAAGACAAAAAAAATAAGTAATGATTATTTAAAATTATGTTTTCTCTTGAATTAATTGTATTAACTCTTTATATTTATTTATAATTTTTAAATAACACTTACTATATGTTGAATAATGTTATCATAGTTTCTTGAATTAATTTTTATGTTATCAGTTTTATTCATTTGTTTTTTTTTTTTTTTCGTTGTTTTGTTCTTTGAATTAATTTAATTTAAAAACAGTTTTATTAACATTATTCTTTATACTTTATGTTATGCATTATGATTTAATGTGAAGAAGAAAATTAATTTAATTTTCTCCCTTTAAATGTTCTTATTATTTTTGAATTATTAAAAAAAAAACAAAAATATTATATTTTTCATTAATTATTTTGTTTTATATTTACCAAATACAATCATCAAGTGATCAATACTTAAGTTCAATGATTCAATTTCTTGATAATTGAATGATAACACATTCCACATTATTTGTTTAATATTCCTCCACTCAATTTATTTTCCCAATGTTTTTTTTTTTTTCTTGATTTTCCACCCATTTCAACTTTAGGCGCAATATGAAGGAGTTTTGAATAAAAACACATTTAAGAAAAGTATTTCATTCTTGATATTATACATAAATGTTTTTAATTCTAATCGATCATTATGATATTATAAACATTTAATGAAAAATTATAATAACCAAATTTAAGATTTTTTAGAAAATGAATTTAGATGATTATTAGACTAATTTGCTAATTCTAGTTGCATTTCATAATAAAAACAAATTTAACTCATTAAAAGTATTTAATAACAAAACAAAAAAAAAAAGGGGAATACCAACAAAATTCTATCACATATTATATGTTTTTACATTAAACTGTATTGAATAATTATATATAGAATGAAATCTTATATAAATGTGAAACAAAACCATACATTTTTGAATTATAAATTTATATCTTAATAGTAGAAATTTAACAAGAAAAAAATTTAAATTAACAAAAAAAGAAAAGAAGAAAAGAAAAATTGATATTCATACATTATAGAACATTTAGATTATAACTAAATTACAAAAACGTTATGAGGATATAACAAATGGTGCTTCATTAAATTAAATGAATTAAAATGAAAATTGATAAGGTAACATGAATAATTAAAATGAAATTTAAATGAATTAATAAGAAAGATATTTTATCTTAAAATAAAAAAATTCTTTTTTTTTTTGCAAAAAAAACTAATGAGTAATCAGAGAATCTATTCGTATTTAGATTCACCATTGAGAATTGCATTAACATTATAATAGTGAGATTTATAAACATTTTTAGATAAAAAAAAAAAAAATTTAAATTGCATACTTTGCGCTTTTTAATCAACCCTTAGGATTAGTATGCCCTTAAATGACATTCGTTACACGTATGAATATTTTCTTTTTATTTATTTACGAAAAAGAAAAAACTGAAAATTCTTACGTGAAATGTGAGATAAACAAAAATTAATTTCTTCATCTAAAGAAAAGACAAAAAAGAGTTCAACTACTTTAATTAAACCCAATCTAAGTTATCAAAATTCCATTAATATGGATGATCTAATTCGTTTTACATTTCATATTGAGCTACTAGAACCAGGTATTTGATTCAACCGATTTTAAATTACACTTCAGTTTAACAGAGTCAGTTCCTTTAAGCATACCTTGCTCGATTAGTGGCCCGCCATAAGTTACGTGGTAATATATTCTATGATAATATACAATCATTTGGATTCGGATTTTTAGAAGGCAAACAAGATAATATTGAGAAATTGTTTAAGTTTTATCGCTAACAATCACCAAAACTATAATTAACCAAAAATTTATTTAATTTCCAATTAGTATTTGGCGTCTGGATTTAAATGGTCACTTTTATATGTGCGATGAAATCGAGCCAATAACAATTTATTCAACGGATTTATTTCACATTGAATTTGAAGAACATTAATTGTTTATTTCCAAAGTGTAAGATAATGATGTATATGTATCCCAGTAACTATGCTTTGTTATAGTAAAAACGTGTTCAAAGATCCAGTATGATGACGTAAAATATATGAAAACGGCGAAAAATATACAAATACGAACAAAAAGATACGCTTAAAAATAAAAAAAATAAAAAGAATAAATGAATAAATCCATAAATTTTATAATTATGAAACAAAATAAAAAATAAGAGAAAAACCCAA
The DNA here is from genome assembly GCA_001014335.1 of Coboldia fuscipes. Lineage (NCBI taxonomy): Eukaryota > Metazoa > Arthropoda > Insecta > Diptera > Scatopsidae > Coboldia > Coboldia fuscipes. Next base: position 69,118 of record JXOR01001348.1, read on the forward strand.
TTTAAATGTAATGATATAACTAAAATACAAAAAAAAAAAAAAAAAAAAAAAAACAAATAACTAACGTGTTAAAACAAATAACGAGGTATTTAAAACAAGTGAGAATATTATAACGAACTTTTTCATATCAATCAGAGATAATAAGCATAATGAATAATACAATTAATTATATCTATGTATATGCCCATTTGAACTGTTTAAATTAAAAGAAACAAAACTAATGGTCCTTCGATGGAATAAGAAAAATCCGAAATGACTTCTTCTTTTTTTAAACAAAATAGTAAAAGAATATAAAAATGATAAAAGACTGTGCGCGCAAGAAATATAAGGAAAACTAATTATAAATCTGAGAGTTCTATTGAATATTAGTTGACATTTGATTTAGCCCAAAAACAAACACACTTATTATATCGATTAAAGGATTCATCGGCAAACAAAATAACTTAAACGGTTTATAAGACAGCCCACCACTTAGAAGAAAAACCTAATTATACAAGAAAAAGTAAATAATACAATTTCTGAATCATATAGAACTCATTAATCCTTTACGTTTTCATTTGAACTAAAAGAAAATCGATTAAATGCTCATGAATTACCTTAGCCAAGACACCTTAAAAGTACTTTGAGATTTATTTTCAAAATGAATAAGAAATCGTTTCAGTTTAAAAAAAAACTATGTGACACTGTTGTATTCTTCTAGACATTAAATGTTAACATTCTAATCAATCCCATTAATATTTACATTTAAATTATGATATTAAACACCTGCAAAATAAGAACGGCATTTTTAATAAAAAGAAAACTATAAAAAAGAGAAAACAATTTTTATTAAATTAAAACGGAATATCAATTTTTGATAAAACTTTTGACTAGCAGTTAAAGTTTAGATAAAATCGATTTGATGTATGAATGTTAGATATTTAGTATAATTATGTATAACGGAATGCTGGGATATTATTGGGGAATTAATTGGATACAATTTTTGCAGTGAAAGTATTTCTAGGAAAAATTTTAAAAAAGAAAAAAATAAGAAGAGATATTAAAAGCAATAAAATTTCATACATACGTATTAAATGATGTACATAAAAAGGAAAAAGAAAAAAAAAAATGAGAAAAAACTAACCCACTTTGTCACACACAAATAATATAGAAATGAATAATCGATCCTAATGTTGTGAAATATTAAGCAAGATAATCGTTGAATATTTAAATGAAATAATATTACTTCTTAACATGAATAACGAGTTATTAAATAACGCAGGCTTAATTAAAGACAATGGTGCAATTTAAGATAAAGAAAAATTATAAGATTTATATTAGATTGAAATTAAAAATCAAGTCCAATAGGCCGATAATACAGATATTAATAGAATTATATTGATGTACATAATTGAGATGAAGAAATAGAATTTAAAAAAAAATAAAATAAAATCATTAATTTATTCTCAATAATTTTCTTTCCTAATGAATGTGAAATCAATGTTTATTCGCGTATAAATACCAACCATCTTTGTAATGCTTTTGATATCTTTCATAATATTAGAGTTACGATGTATCGATAAGGTGATTTAGGTAACACCAAGAATTCCATTTTCATACTCTAATATCCGTTTTCATTTAGTTAGTGAAACTACACCGATCGACAAATGTTGCACATGATCGTATAAGGTATAAGATGATAAATTGTATTTCTTTTGTAATAAGATCACCGATAATTTACATATGGATTTATGTGGTTTAAATATATTAGGTGTCCAATACCTAAACCGTCAACGTCTAAGGAACTGATAGCTTATAGAGGCAACGTATTTTGCATACCAAAATAAATAAAATTATAACGAGATAACTAAGAATTAACAATTTTGATGTGTAAGAAATTTAAATGTAAAACGAATCAACTAACCAACATAAAATAAAGTTAGGCCTAATAAGTGTGTTTTAAGAAAGCGTCTTTTTAGGTATTTCTAATTCCACCATCATTCCCCCTCTGTCCAAAACAATTTAAAAATGAAAACTGACAGTAATGCAATAGAACAACGACACCAAAAACATATAATTCCATTAGAAGGAACACTAAACGATGAAAATTGTATTAGTGTACTTCTTATTTTTTTTTTTTAAAAGAAAACTAAATAACGTATACTGAAAATGAAAAAAAAAAAAATAAAGAATAAAGACAGTGAAATACTAAAGCTTCCTAATCAAGTTTTACAAGTAAATTATATGAATGATATTTACGAGAAAAAAAAATATATAGAAAACCCAAAACCAAAATCGATTTCCTCTTTCATGGCTAAAAAAAAAAATGTCTGTGCTGTTTCATAAAACAGGTGAAACAATACGCGTGGTAATTAATTTAGTTCAATACATAATGTATTTCATTTATAAATGAACGACTCTTGTAGTATGAAAATGAACTTTTTGATAAACATTTACACGCATCGTACACCGTATTCATATTATAAAATTAAAAAAAAAAATGTATTAAATAAAACCAAAAAAAAGGAAAACTGAAAAGAGAAGAGATTATTAATAGAAAATAACAAAACAATTTTCACATATAAGTACTTGTGTATGTAAGATAATATAAACATAAAGACATAACAATTTTTATGTAATAACTGATAAATACAACATAAGTGTGATAGTTAAACATCACAAATTTAGGGATGATACATGATACTCATTGTATTGAGATTTACATAAAACATTTATTTCCAGATTTTCTGCAATTTTGCGTGTGCTAATTGTACCCAAAATAAATTGTTTGATCACTAACCACCATCATCGCAACCACCACAATTCCCATTTTAATAGTAAATGAATAAAGAATGAGAAATACTGTTCATATAAACAAGAAAACTTCTTCCATTATTATATACCAATATTTACAATATTAAAGTTATTACCAGAATTATGAAAAAAAATGATAGAAAAATTTTCATATTCACAATTTTCCTTTCCATTATCAATAATAATGTGAAACAAAATAAGATTCAATTAATTGCTATCTATTTATCGATATATTTCACTTTATACACATTAATATTGTTCGATACTCTTCAGATACCATTTTAACTATCATAATGTAGTTTGAATTATTTATTCATGGGAAAAGAAATTTAAATATTTTTCCTTTTATTTAAACAGTAAAACATAAATTATGTAACTATTCTCTCTGTCACTTTAAATAATTGTTCTTGTTCTTCAATTGATTTACGATAGACTGCAAATCAGTGACAAAAACATTAAGAATAATTCAAACTGCTGTGTGTTGCTAGAACATTTTCTTCTAAATGTATATTCAAATGCAGTAATGATCTTCGATGATTATTTCTACCAATTTATTTCAATATTTACAAGAGAATGGAACAAAATGTCATTTGAAACAATTTGCTATATCGTAAGATCCTAAGAAGATTTAATTAACTTCATTATGCCACTACATTATGATATTATTAATCTTATATATAGTTGTTTTTAAATGAAATATACATTAAAGATGATGACAACACAAATCAATGAACTATGGAATAATAAACCGAAAACAGTTGAATTAAAAACCGTTTAATTATATTATTAATGATAACCGAAATGAATAAAGGTGTATAATTCTATTTAAATGATGAATAAATATAAATTTAATATTTAAAAATAACATTTTTAATGATATATGTATATGTTGATATAACTTGTCTATATAAAATAAAAAATTTTTAATGATTATGTAGACTCTACAGCTAACAACCAAATAATTGCTAATTGAATAAATGAAAAGTAGAAAATACTTTTATGTTTCATTTATTTCATTTTCTCTTGCTCAGTTCTGGATGAGAAGAACTCTTATTGAACATTTTTTTTTTTGTAAATTAGAATGGCATAAAGATGGAATCTTTATGAATCAAATTGAGACAGAGAATATTATGAAATATATAATTATAATGACTCTTTAATTAACAAGAAAATGAATAAGAAACAAGATTACATGATAATATTAATTGTAATTCATATTATTATTATTATTATTAATTACTATCAAAATGTTAGGTGGATAATGCCATTTAAATATCCATAAAATTTAATTTTATGGAAATTATTTTACTATGAATTTTAAATTATATTCTAATCGTTTAGCGAATTGTGTGTGTTAATCAATTAAACAAAAAAATAAAACTAACAAATACAAAGAAAAATAATGGCTAAATAGAAAATGGTCATCATAATAACACATAAATGTAATTTAAAATAATCAATTTAATAACGTATTTAATTTATAATTCCATTCAAACGTGATTTAGCTACCTTAATCGCTTTTAATTTCCCATTAAATTGAATACCAACAAACCCAGTCCTAGTAGAGAATACTGTAGAAATGTAGCATACAGCCCATGCAAATCCAGAATGAAATGTGCATTCAAATTAATAGTAAATATGTTCAGCTTTTGGACAAATTATATCAATTCATTTATGGCGATAAATAATTATTAATATTCATCCTGTCCCAATATTCCATTTAAAACATTTAATCAATAGAATATTTATTGATGTTTCAGCATAATTACTATAATTAGTGGTCTCTATGTTTAAATGTATTCAACCAATTTAATTAAATAATTTATACATTTGTGTATCAGCCTATTAATAATATCATTTACCAATATATTATATTCACCTTATCTTATCATTCAATGTAAGAATTATTCCATATAATTCATTTAAAATGTAATCCAATTTAATTTTGCTATTATTACAATTTCAATATCTATTTTTATAACACTTTTGATTAATCAAAATCTCAATTAACAGTGATTTATTCCAAAAATAAAAAACGAGAAAACAATCCATCTCATTCACATGGAAAATCAATTTCCTAAAATGAAATAAACAATTAGCATTATACAGTTTTATGAAAAACAACTCAAAAATACCAAAATCAACAAAGAAAAATAAATAAATTGTTATCAATCCTAAAAATCCAAAAAATAAAAAGAAAAAAAAGAACAAATAATTTATGAATTATGTCAATAATTATATAAAAGAAATATACATAAAGAAAATGTAATTGATTTGTATACCATTCATTTTAAATTCTGTTAACATTCAGACAGGTAAATTAGCCAGCTAATAAGATTAAGTTAGCAGTCAATTGTTATTCATCTAAGTGCAAAGTGTCACAGTCTTTTTCAACAACAAATCACCATTAAATATTAAATGGTGATGAAATCTCATACACTTGAATCAACGAATACTTACAGTTTAATAGTTTAACTAACAATTTTCTATTTTTTTTTAATATGTCGATGTCAATAACACCATTGATTGTAGATACGTTGAAGTATTACATAACGATGCACATAATCATTACAGATCAGTTTAATATAAAACGTGATTCACTTGTAATGCTTTGATTTTCTATTTTTTTTTTCTTGTTTTCTATTCGAAGTAACTGTTTGATTATTCTATGGTGGTACAATCATCAAATGATAAATATGAGGTGAACACAGATGGACAATAACACTATCTGAATGCATTGAGGTTATTCGATGTCTGTTGGGGTTGCATTGAAGGTTTTCTGAACCGTTATTGCATCGCCCAATAATTACAATCAATTTTATGTTTTCATCGTTTAATACTCTTTGATATTACTCTTTATACCATCAAATTTTGACTTAAATTTCCATAAATTATCATTTGCTTTCGTTTTTAATTTTGGAAAATGTCAATACAAAAGGAATAATACAAATGTGCTTTGTATTCCCAGCAAGAGAAACGATTGTCCTAATAATGAGAAATGAAAAATGATTCCTGTTGGATATGGAATGATAACCGTAGTCAGCATTGACTTTAGATCAAGCAGTCAATTAACATATTTAACATCGATTCAGGTAGTTATGTGACAGTATCTTTTAGACGTGGCCACCACGAAAATCATTCATTACGTTGGCACAAAATTAATGATATTTTAAAGGAAAATTCATGTCTTTTATTTTTCAGGTGAGTTCGTTACAGTTTACCAACTGATACCATATGAACCAAAGATAAATTCAATGATAAAGTTATTTGTTGGCGTCATTGAGGGCAAAGTATTAGATATTGATCACTTTTAAGTTCATTGGCGTCTCTTAACTTCCAACTGTTATCTGAAATTTTCCAGGATTTTTCTTTTTTATTTTCTGTTCACTTGTATTTGAAACGATTTATTAATGAAGGGATGCACATTTTTCATTGCACTATGGTGTACCACTCAATGTGATTGGTGCTTCAACTTATATCGTATTCGAACAAGGAAATATAATTTCAGTCAACGTTTTACACCGTTAAATGTGCAGTCAAACGTAGTTATAGAACTGTAAACGTTTGCAGAAAAATATTTGAATGGGTTAACAGAAAGTTTAAAAGAATAAAGAACTTAAAGGCACTGAATAGATTGAATATATTGAAAATATTACAGCCGGTGGTCATGTAACTTTCTCATTTAAACATTGAAGATGAATGAGAAATGATTTATGAAATATTCGATTAACTATGGTGTCTCTGATAAATTTGTACATTTCTTTACAGAAATAATTAAGTGGATTTCAATGCATTCTATAATTACATTAAACAATCTATATTTGTACCAACTGTTTACTACATTAATAGTTCACACTACAGTGACATATTATGACAATAAACGTGTCTGCTACTGTTCAACCCAATAAATTTAAATCTCTTTACAGTACAATAGCTTTTGTATTGGATTTAATGTAATTTCGGGGAAAATAATCACGCAACTAATTTCCAAAATATGTTCAACATCTCATTAAAGTCTATAAACTATTTTCCAATTTTAACAAAAATCCAATCAATTATTCAATACTAAATGTCCACTGACATATAAAAAATAGAAGAGAAAAACCCCAGAAATTAAATATTTAATATTATCGTGTATTGACATCCAAAATAATACAAGAAATCAATGTAATGAATTTAGTTTACGATCGATTGTTAAACATAGTGGAAGTATCAGTTCAGTTATAAATCAAAAAAAATTTGTTCATTAAGGGTGGTAATTCAATATGCAATCGTTTTACTATTTAGTTAGATACAAATGATGTTGTTACAGTATTCAGTGTGAATGAAATATAGAAATGCAATTTTCCAGTGAATGTTAACCAGATTAAATTGATAATCACAACATTAGTCAATGACAGAAAGTGTAATATTAGAACTGTCCATTCAGCATTAAATAATATTGATAAGAAGGATTTATCGAAAATTATATAAATTTTCTTGTTCATGTCATAGACGATATTACTTCACATTCAACTAAATTCATTACAGTTTACGGTCACTGTAATCTCCATCCCATTACAGTTACCATTTATATAACGTTAGGACATTTATGTATCAACAATTTTTTCAACAAAAATTGTTTTTCATCTAATTATTCATGCTGAAACATTAAAGTACATGTTGTCCAGTAGAAAAAACGGAAATGTATTCATTTTTAGTTCCGATGTAAATAGCCGTTATTGTAATCAGTTCCAAACCATAATAATAATTTCTTTTTTAGCATAAACCATTATATTGCTCTTATATGATTCGATAAATTTTCATCAAGTGCAATATAATGGAAATTTCTAATTCCAACAAAAAAAAAGAGAAAGAAAACCGAGGATATTTTTCCCTTTGTCTCAAAGTTTCTTTTTCTATTCAGTATTAACAACAATTTTTTCTGTTGCATTTTTACTCTCTTTCAACCGATATTGAGTTCTATTTAGACAGTACAATAGCATCAGTTACTTCCCTTTAGTAGAGTCTGTATATGAATTTATGCATTTAAATTGCACAATATGAAATGTATACAATCCCTCGGAGCAGTTAAATAAGTACTCAGTTTTTTTTTTATTTAAAACAATATCGGATGGTACATTGTTAAATTCAAATGCAGTGATGATAAACATGTTAATTTAATATGCCAAAAAAAAAAGAGTATTGTATATGTGATATTTAGTTGATGCTCATAACATGGCACATAACTGGTCTATTTTCTTTAACAAAGTCAGTTAAATAAATGTACAATAGAGTGTTAGATTCTTTCTATTAAATGAATTCTAATTGTTTCACTAGACTCACGTTGAAGCTTCTTTTTTTTATTTTATTTTAAATGGTGCACCTGAAGAAGCTTTACAATTCAAAACAGATAATTTGTGTAATGGTATTTATGACGTGAAACTATCATATGAAACCTGTATGTTTAATGACTATATGGCTTCGGTTACCAATAACCATTCAATGTATTCCATTTATTGTAAAAGAAAATTGTAACTTTTAGTCATCAATTTGATCGACTAAACTAGTAAAGCTTTTTGGTTCTGTTCTCATTCCATCTGATTACAATAGTTGACGAGGTTTTTTTTTTTTAATTTTTCGCTCTGACACAGTCTGACTGCTGTTTAGGAGAGAGAGAGAGAGAAGACTTGCAACGGAAAATACTAGGTACTCTTTATGGAAACTATTAACTTATATGCAAACGCCTCAACTGAGAAGTTCAGTTTTTGAGTATAAAAATTTCATTTTTAACCGTTGGCGCGCTATTACCAATCACTAGCTGATTCAGTTTCAAACTAGTTGTTGTCACATGCAAGTGGCAATCCGTAAAACAGAATTACTTTTTATTCCTCTAAATATTAAGTTCTTTTCCACATAATTAAATTATCACATTTCGTTCAAAAATAAATTACAATCTCGTTTAATAAAATTCTCTGCATTACACTTAATTAACAGAAAATATTTCTTAACAAAACGAATAAATAAATCTGATCGTCTTTTTCTTCTCACAGTACATTTCTAAATATTTACGATAAACCGCGTTATTATTCGTGTATTTTTATTACTACCTAACGAAGTCAGAGAACAAAAAATAATAAATAGGTGAGATAATCATTTATATGCCAAAAAAAAAAAAAAAAACAAACCTCAACAATAATAATTTTTAAGTGTTTATAATTCAATGTTAGTACATACTAAGATAAGAGAGTTCTACATTATATTTATTTTAACCAAATAATTGATAAGCGAAGGTACATAAAGTGTAGAGTTTCTTAACTAATTGTATATGTTTCTTCTAATGATAACTAATATCCAAAGGAAATATTTTGATCAAATGCAAAATATGAATGCGAATTTCATTATTGTCAAATTGTGTTATGTTATTTTTATAAATTTTAACTTAATTAGTGGCTGATTAACAATACTGTGTACTTGAATAAAATAAAAAATGAAACAGTGTCACTGTCATACAGTTAGCAAAACGCTAATTATTCGTTAAATATTTGTGTTATTAGCAAACAACCAATTACATAAAATATTTTATTTAATATTCGTGCAAATCTATTTGTATATGGATTTTTGTGATTTATATATTATTCGTTATTAGCGACAATATTTAAGTGAAAATTTTTTACAGTAATAAACCATACGACTTATTCATAGATAATCCAGATAGTGAATTGTCATGAAATTTCATTTTAGCACAAAATATTTATGGATTTTAACTGAAACAATAGATAATTATTGCCAATGAGATAATGAATAAAATAAAACTCATTCTCATTGAATACACATTAAACTGTGAGTTTAGCCGTTACAATTGCATTGATTTCCTATTCTGCATTGTATTGTAATACACCCTGGAGACTATTGAATAAAATTACACTTCCGTTTCTCGTTGTACTTTAAACTGTTAAAGTATTAAAATGCATGCGAGATGTATAGCCGAATGTTAAGTGCAACCACAGTTTATTGATCGGAACATTATCACAGTGCATGCGCGTAAAATATCCTAAATCCTTTCGGTAAGGGCGTTTTTCCATGGGGTTGCTAACAACAAAGAAGGAAATTCTGAATTCAATACAATTCATATCGGCCCTCTTTCAAACTACATCAATTGCATATCATTATTATTATGAATTTTCTATGAAATTACCATAATAACAACGAATAATTATTTAATGGAAATTAACGATTTGTCAGCTCATAAACTCAATAGATAAAATAGGAAAATTTTCATTTTCATTGAACAACCACAATTCTATATACAATCAACATAAAAAAAAAAATTCAACAGTTTGTGAAAAATCTCCCAAAGTTTATTTGAATTAACTACACGGCATAAGTTTTTATCATATCATGTACCTATAACAAATACATTGATACACATTATTTGTATTTGTATGTGTTCTTATATTAAAAATTTTCTATGCTTCTACCTATATTTTAGGCAACCATGGATCCTAGTGTGCTGGCTACCATGGACCGAGACGCACTTAAAAAGCAAATTGAGAATATGAAATTCCAAGCCACCATGGAACGCTGGCCTCTATCAAAAAGTATAGCGGCGTAAGTAATAATTTATTTAATATAAATTAATTATTATTAATTAGTGAACGTGTTATAGTGTACAATTACAATATTGTTAATTGGATTTACCATTGGATTACGGTGAAATTTATTTTATAAAATTGTGAAAAGTGATGAACTGGGGATGCCAAAAAATGTGAAAAAAAAATGGCATACAACAAAATTCAATATCCGCAGTGTGTGTAGTAATCAATTCGGTACAATGGGAAAAAAAAAATGTGTGTTTTTTTCGGGGCGTGTTATGAGAGGAAAATACAAATGAAAATTTTATTTTAATTTCTACAATACTTTGATTATGTTACGTTCGTTTTTCATGTTAAATTAAATTAAACGATATCACTAATTACATATAAATGTAATGCATTAGTGTTTTTGGGGGAAATTCAACTAATCAATTGGGAAAGTTCTAATTGAAATTGAGAAAATTTTGTGAGAAAGGAAAATTTTTTTTTTTTGTGGACATTTTCCTTTATGTGGCACGGCGCGGTGCCACCAAATTTTCATAATTCTAATATGGCATCAATGGTTGAGTGGCGCATTCTTTGTCGCAGTTTTATACGATAAGAAAATTAACAATTCTATTTTATTTTATTAAAATTATTTGATTTAATTCATGTTGATGTTTCGACGGTTTTCATTTTTTTTTTCTTGCTGGAAATTTTCAATTTTTTTCTCATTTGAATGTTTAACTGGTAAACATTTGCGTCAAAGTTTACCAAATTGAATTAATTAACAATTAGGTATGCAATTAGTTACTGAAAACAGAAACTTTATCATGATATTACAATGAAATTATGAGAAACTTGAATGGAAACTGTGATACTGAAAGTGAAACTATATAAGATGAGATCTGTAAATGTTTTCTTTTTATTTAAGAATTCTTTTTCATTATTTTTATCCATAAATTCGGCATCTATAAATGATAGTTCACTGTTTATATTCAATTTTGAACGCGAAGATTCTTATTTCGTTGTCTATTAATTTCTAAATTTAGATGACGATATGGTTTATTCATAATATGATAAAATCAAAATGTTTTACAACTGTTGTTTTTACGGTACATGGGTCGAACTGATTTGTTAATTATGAAACAAAAAAAAAAAAAAATGCCGATGATGAAAAACAGAAACTAAAACAAGAAACAGATTTTCATATTTCCTTGAAGCTGTACTAGTATTTTGAGTGCTAATCAATATTAGAGGCGACAAACAATTCTCATGATATGAACCAATGACCCGATTTCATTTGACAAAAAAGAAAAAAAAACAACAAAAATGCTATAAAACGCCGCATAAGTGAACAACCCCTAATGATAATTAAATTTGCCTACTTTTTTATGCATTATACAACATTTTGTTATTATTCATTACTATTCAATTAATGCTGAGATCCCCATGAGAGTTTTAATTGAAAAAAATAAGACAATGGATGAACTAAATTTAATATCAAAATGACGTTGATATTACAATGAATTTAATGTGAATTTAAATAGTGTCACTGTACAAATAATCCATCAACCACCCTCCCAAGCATAATCGTGAAATTTCACCATTCTATTCCGAGTTTTTCTCAATTTTTTTTTTCTTTATTTTTTTTTTTTTT
>JXOR01001348.1:81278-133748 GCA_001014335.1 Coboldia fuscipes
TTTTTTTTTTTTTGCTTTACACGATTACCAACCGAACCTCATACCCAAATTAACTGTGTATCAGCATTAAAACGTTATGAACCAAACACTTGATGTGTCCATTATAGCGTTCACGTAGAGGTAACCAAAAAATCGATTTTTCTCACGCACCCAAATAAAATAAATGCAGAAAATACACTTCAACATTTGGAATATGATTTTCTAATTAAATGTGATTTTAAGAAATAAAACAAACTAATCATCAAATTATAATTCAATTGAAATCAAAATTAGATTGAATACATGTAATTTGGTAATGGAAAATAATCAGAGGTAAAAGAAACATTTTAAAACTTTGATTATCAAACAAATAGAAGCTGGTACTTTAAGATTGGTTGAATCTAAATAAAGGAAAAAAAAAAAAAAAAAAAAATGGGTGAAACACATTGAATGATAAAGTTCATTAGATTCATAGTTAAAATTAATATGGAGAAAACAAATGAGTAGCAAAGAAAATTTACTTTTGAATTTTATTTACTTGTGTTAATGTGTGTACCCAGAGGCATTAATAGATGGGGAATTATCTAGTTCAATTATATTCAAATCGTGTAAATGGAATCTAGTGTATTATCTACCTGACATTGTTCATTGCACACACACACACACGAATACAGTTGTACTATTCGGAATAGTACAGTGCCAACCGGTGAAATTTAAATTGAATGATTACAACGAAATGTGAATTGAATCCAAAATGTTGAAAGTGGATGAATTAAATTTAGATTTATTGACAGTATCATCATAGATGATTGTACAAATCAGTGATATACAAGGATTATACCTAGAAGTTTTCATTCATGGTTAATCTCTGAGTGTTAAAAAGAGATTTGTGCATAATCGATTGTTACAAATCCTTTCTTGTTTTTTCTGTACATTTTATTATAGGAAATTTAATTTTACAGATTAAATAAGTGACGTTTAAATGAATTTTAAATAAAATTCTTATACTTTTTTTTTATATATTTTAGGATGCGAGAATATGTGGAGGAAAATGAAAAAAATGATCCACTGATTCATGCGCCCGATAAGAAAAACAATCCGTGGGCGGAAAAAGGAAAGTGTACCATTATGTAAAATAATTTATTTGACTACACTTAAAAAACCGTTTTTAGCATTTCATTTAATTCAATTCGTAGTCAAATAATATTAATAATGGATCAATATGGATCAATTAGATACTTAAATTTAGTATCAATTGAGTCCGTAAATAACAAAAAAAAACCAAAATGAAAATTTAGTTTTGTGTTTTTTTTATAAGCAAACAACAACAACAAAATGAGTGTGAACCAAAAAAAAAAGAAAAATAAAGAAAAACTTAAATGAATCACAATAGGAAAATGTGAAAGAACCGATAACACAGTAAATGCAAAACATTATTGAATAATTCAACATTATATTTTCCACAACATTTAATACATAATCTACCATTTAAATAGTCATAATCAATAGAATCGTAATCTTAATCATAATTAATCTGCATTAAAACAATTTCATGAAAAAAGAAAAATATTACATTTACTATAACTGATTAATAAGTAACTAAGTGAAAAGAATTAAATAATAAATTTTTAGTAAAAAAAAAAGAAATACTAGTACAGCGGCATCATTCTAGCAATGGGTTACAAACTTAATTTTTGCATAACAATTAAAATTCATACTAAACACAAATGATAGTAACAATTTTTTTTTTTTTTCAAATTTCAAAGAAACAACATTAAACTAATAAATCATAAAATGAGAACACATAAGTTTAGTGAATTATTAAAGAAAAATAAAATAAACTACAAAAGATACATATAAAGTAAAAAAATCTATATTTAATATAAATGAAATCGAAATTTAGTAGAATAAGACCATAATTATCTTATTACCGTAGATAAATAATAATAATAAAAAAAAAAGATGAAGAAAATCATTATAAATTTTTCATATTAATTAAGAATCGTATAATACGCGTATTTTATGAGTTCATTAATACTTAAAACTAAAAACATGAATAACATAAATGATAAAATAATTAAAACACAACATTTATTTTCTTTCACCATTTTGTCCCACATTTAAGCAAGGGGATTGATTTTCTTTATAAACAAAAAAAAACAAATTTGTTCCCATAATAAACAAAATAAAATCACAAGTAATTAATGAATAATGTACTTATTTTATTTCTAATATTTCTATAACAATTTAATGTGTAATGATGTGTGATAATCATACATATTCATGTGAAAAATATCTTTAAAATGAGAGCAATTCATATGTTTTATAATTTTTTCCTGTATTCTTTCAACAATTCACAATTTTATGAATTTCATGTAATTTGATTTGATCACTAAATAGATACAATGTGTTTTAAAAATAAAATAAACTTAAAAAAAAAAAAAATGAATAAAATTAAACTTACTTAAGATTTTTGTAAATTGTCTAATATTAATAATACGAATTTTCCAAAAAAAAAAAACACAAAAAATGAAAACTAAAATTCAAAATGAAATTATAAGTAGAGTAAAATGCGATTTTAGAGAAAAAAGTACATCTTTTCAAGTAAAATAAAATAAAAATAAAAACATTTAAAAATATGTGGAGCAACTAGTTGAACGCGTTTAGTGTCACATACTATAGTAAAGAGAAGACATATAAAAAACAATTGTACCATCAAATATAAATTCAACATTCAAAATAGTATGTAAATCGTGCGGAAATGTTTTATGCATTATGATGTGACTCAATACAGGACTTACTTAGTATAGATGAAATAACCAACATGAATTGAAATATTCTATTTCTTTCATTTAATATGAACAAAATCATTGCCATACATTTTGTCGATTTTAATTTTTTTTATTGAAATAATTCAAAGAAATGAAGAAAAACAAGATAACGTAATTAAACTTCATGGATCAATCAAAATGCCCGAATTAAAAAAAATAAAAATTTAAATGGAAACCAACAAACAAAAAAAAAGAATGCTAATTAATATGAAATTAAATTTAATGAATAAAAAAACAAACAAAATACTATAAAATAATTTAGTAAATTATGTATTATGCTACATTACACATTATAATTAAAATGATATCAACTATATTCAAAATATGAAATGTACAAACAAAATGTAAACAAAGATCGTTATTGTAGACCTAACGAATACGGAATTACATAAATGTTCATGTTTAACAATTGAATTTCCACTGTAACATCTTGAATATTAAATTGTAAGCATAGATATGAATTTCATTAAATACATACAAAAGTAATTTATGAATAGAATATACCAAAATATGAATTAACTGAATAATCAGAATATATTTATGGAAATAAAGAACAAAAAAGAAAACTAAATGAAAGAGAATCAAATTAAAAATGTGAAAAAGAAGTAAATAAATGAAATGAAAAAGAAGAAACTAAAAATACATAAATTACATTTTTAGCTTGTAGTTGATGAGTTGATTAAGTAAAATTATATTGATAATATTAAATTAATATGCAATTGATTATAAGTGAAATAAGAATTCGTATTAATGCATTAAGATTAAAACAAAAAAAAAATGAATTGATATACCAATTGTAACCAGAATAAAAAAAAAAACAAACAAGAAAAAAGAATTCAATGAAGTTTAAACAAGGAATCCTGATATGAAGTAAAAACCTTTCATATATGCATGGAACTATCTAATTTACTTGGCTTTCGCATAAACTATTTTAAAATCTGAATGTTTTTTGAAGCCAACCATCTTTACTTATCCACAAGGAATACATATTACATACCCGACCACACTAGACCATCATTCTTTTTGCATATCCATGTTGATTTCTAGGAACACGAGTAGGACAATGTTTTACTGACACATGGACCCAACAAGTACAATTACTTAACTACTCGATGGGACAGTAAAACGTTATCAAATATGTATGAATAATTTCTTCTTGTAAATCTTAAATGAGGTTAAGATTAACATCAGCCACAGTCAAAATTAGAAACTTTTAATTATTTGAGATTTATAACAAAAAATTTAATCATCGATTTAACTAATGAGAACCAACATAGATACAAAAAAAAGAAATTCTACAGCACTTCATTGAGCATAAACGAAAATCGCATTAATAATAATAATTAGTTTCATTTTTATGCGATATTTGCATTGGATTATAACGGTGGAATATAAATAAAATACTATATTGCCATTCTTGTATACATTTTAAGGAACTAAAAATATTTGTAAAACACAGATTAAGATGAAAATATAATAAAAAGGGATAAAAAGACATCAAAATCGATTGTTTCTTTTAAAGAACCATTCATATTGTATATTACTCCGGTAAGTGAAATTTTTTTGAGGAATTAATTCAGGAATTGTGTCGACACCCTATTTGCTTTCAGTTTCAAAGCGCCGGCGCAACGACGACTTTAGCAAGTCGAACATGTCGGTCGAACTATAGCTCTTGTAGTTGATTGCAGCGCCAACGTGTGTTACTTAAATACATATGGGTATTTGTTACATATAATCGCCTCAAAAGAACAATATCATTGGTATCATTTATGTCCTTTTGCAACTATTACACTAAAGGATGCAGGCCATCAATATCTATGTTCTGTGTAAAAATGGTCCTGATCAGAGTTTTATTACCGAAGGAATTAGTCCAAAGTTTAAATACATTCCTTATTTTCTCCATTAATTTTACGCCATTTAAAAAATGTCATAGTTGATAATCTCGAAACTCACTTTTTATACTTACGACCGTATTAGATTGGGTCAACGATAATATAGGCTTAGTGATCCAGAGTCTGAGAGACAGACAGAAACAAAATAAATAAAAAATCTTGTGGAGTGAAGTAAAATAGTTCTCCTTTTAACAATATTATTGTTAATTGAAAATTCATGAATTAGAATAGTTTAAATCAAATAACTAAAATGCGGATAACCCAAGCATTAGTGAGTAAAGTAGGGGATTTGACGAAAAAGTTCTCAAATCTCCCGGAATCATATATCAAAAGAAGCATGGAACAGGTTAGATTAAATCTATGGAATTGCAATGCAAGTATTGTTTATCTAAATTCCTGAATGTCGTCTTAGGTCTATTGGAAAACACCAAAGGCACAGCAATATACACCTGCAACAGTGCAGAGGAAGAAGTTTCGATTCACTATGAACAGACCTTGGACAGGACAATTCAAGAATCAGAATCAACCGGGTAGTTTGCGGAAGAAAGTGTTTATTGAGCCAATTGGTAATTGCGAATTAGTTACCTAATAATCATCATCTTTATAATTGTCTTGTTCATTTATTCTAGCTGATTGGAGCTTTTTCCGCGGCGATCGTGTCGAAGTTTTAGTTGGAAAAGATAAAGGTAAACAAGGTATAGTGAAACAAGTGTTCCAGGAACGGAATTGGGTTGTCGTTGACGGTCTCAATTGTCATTTTCGTAAAGTCGGCCAAGAGAAAGAATATCCTGGTATCATAATTCAATCCGAAGCTCCCTTACTGGTAATTAATAATCTAATTCTAACTCATTGGCAATCTTTACTCATTGAGTACTGCGAATTTTAGGTAACAACCCAAGTTAAATTAGTTGATCCATCTGACTTAACAGCAACAGAAGTTGAATGGCGTTACACGGAAGAAGGTGAAAAGGTTCGTGTGTCAAGCCGTACTGGACGCATAATTCCAATCCCTAAAGCTAATGAAGAAACAATTGATTACAAGTCAGCAGGTGCCTACGTAGAGAAGGAGAAAGATACTGTAGCCGCTGATGTTGAGAAAGTTACTTTTCAGCCAAAACTTAGTACATTTGAAATGGATATAATGGAATCAATGGGAATTACAGAAGACCGTGTGCCGAAGAAAACATTCTGGTATTAACGTCTAATTAGATTTTATTTGTATCATCTACAATTTAGTTAGTTCTTGTACATTATTCAAATACAAAATATCGTTATGATATTCGAAGCTTTTAACCATTAATGATCCGCCTTCATCGGTGACACACCTTATCGTGGATATCTCTTTGTACGGATAGCGATGGTTGAAATTTGTGAAATGTTTTCCATTAATTAAAACGTGGAAACATTCATCTTGTATGAAGAAAGCAATTTTGAAGATTCTTCCACGTTTGAATGGAAACTCTCCGCCAGTTTCTTGGTCATTATCATAGAACCTAAAGGAGTCAATTATAATCACATTGTTACACTAATTTTACTAATACTCACTTAAAGTCCTTTCGTTGTGCAGTGCGTATCACTGATTTCAAATCAAATCGTACACAGAATCGAAACACGATCAGTTTTGTTTCATTTTCGACAAAATCAATTGAAAATTGAGCTGTTGGTTTACCAGCTGGAAGTGCCTTCACGAATATAGAATTGCCTGGAAACAGATATTTATTCTACAATCTCAAAATATCTTTAAAATAATTTGATTTACCAGTTCTTAGAGACTCTGGGATGTCACTGTTGTAAACGGTATTCTTATCTTCCTCAGTGAATGGTAGGGGATAATGTCGTGGATACAATGAATGGTGATCAAATACTGTTACCTTCTCAAAATCATGACCAACTTCGATATAGTTGAATTTCTTCACATCACAGCAATGATGGTAGATGCAATACAATTCATCATTGATATAGATCTCGTAACGGATTTGCAAAACGACAATACGAATTACAAATTTTTCACTCGGTATCAACGGATTTTTATGAACACAACAAGCAAGATTTTCTGAAATTTGTTCTTCAGTCCATCCAACATACGGAACATGAGATGCTCTAGTGATTTGTCTTTCCTTGAAGCGAGCGGTTAACTGGAGGATGATATGATCACTAATAGTTGAGTTGTAGATATCGATTGGATCTTCTGATAGAGTGATTGTCAATCTGCAATTATAAATGATTAATACGGAAGACAATTATTAACAATTGAAATTTAAATCACTTATTTGGATTTGGTTTAATCACACCACCAATTATAATTACATGACCAAATTTAACGTTGGTCAACAGTTTTCCCAACCAGAAATCCATTGTCTGTTACAAAGTGAACAATCTGAAGGAAGTTAAATTTTGAACTGAACCAATGTAACGGAATTTATGTAACCCCTTCACTCTGGGAGTCATATCGATTTATTAATAATTTTAATATGCATAAAATTTGGGTTACATGCAATCAAACTTTCCTATTCAATTCGTTTGATGAATATATTGTTATTTATTGTCGTTGCTAAATACCGCTGATTCATTTAATCCCCTTGTTATAGACAGATACCATGCTAAGAAACAGGATATAATGAACAAGTGATTACTGACAGACAATCAAGGGCTTTGTATTCTTTTATATCGATGGAAAGTTCATGTTACTTTCCTAAAAAACTGTTTATATGGAAATATGCATTCAAGATAGTTTGAAGGATATTCATAAATACAATCTTCGACAGACTTGCCTAACATTTATTGTTTTTATGTTGCAATAAAACAAATTATTTTGCGTGTTGTGTCCTCAGTAATTTGAACAACTATTTTAAGAAACTATCTAAATAGTATTTGGTTATAAAGATAGTTACTACAAGAAAGGATTGATTTGCTGAAACAGTTTCATACTTGGCATACAGATAAAGACCTTTGCTCATTTTAAATTTTGAGCCGTTGTCAGTGTAGTATAATTACAGTCAAGACTACAGGCAACGCCATTGTACTGAAACCAATTGAAGAAATGTCAATGGCAACTGCCAAAACAAGACCAAAACATTCGCACGTTGTTTGAGAGCAAGTTCGGTAGTTTTTATTTTCATCATGTCTTCAAGTTCGGAAAACGAATTTGATGAACAAGAATCATTAAATGGTGACGAAGTAAATAGTGAAAATGGAAACAACAGTGAACCAGAGGATGAAACTGGTGAAATCAAAGAGGAAGACGAAAAACAAGTAACGTGGGACGATTTGGTATGTTCTGGTTGTTTTCTACAAAAACCACGTGTTACTTACGATTTTAAAATTATAGGGATTAATTGAGCCATTAAGAGAAGCAGTTTCAGATTTAAAGTGGAAGGCACCTACAAAGATTCAGAAGGAAGCAATTCCCGTTGCACTAAAAGGAAATGACATTATTGGTTTGGCTGAAACTGGTTCTGGTAAAACCGGTGCATTTGCGTTACCCATTCTCCAAGCACTTCTGGAACATCCACAACGATATTTCGCTTTGATCTTAACTCCCACCAGAGAATTAGCATTCCAAATATCGGAACAGTTTGAAGCACTAGGTAATCTATATGTTATGTTATATTTTAGTTGTTTTAAATGATGAAACTGCGTTGGATTGATTTACTTTATGATCAAAATTTATATTCGTCACTACCACTGATAAAATATATGTTTTAATGCAAGATCATCATAAGAATTAAGAAATATTAATAGAACTCTGTTAACTTTTCAGGTAGTACAATCGGAGTCAAGTGTGCAGTAATTGTGGGAGGAATGGATATGGTAGCACAAGCAATGCATTTAGCAAAGAAACCACACATTTTAATAGCAACACCGGGTCGTTTATTGGATCATTTAGAGAAAACAAAAGGTTTTAATTTAAAGGCTATCAAATATTTAGTAATGGATGAAGCTGATCGTATTTTAAATATGGACTTTGAAGTCGAATTAGATAAAATATTAAAAGTATTACCTAGAGAACGCCGTACATATTTATTCAGTGCGACAATGACAAAGAAAGTTAAGAAATTACAAAGAGCTTCGTTAAAAGATCCAGTCAAAGTAGAAGTTTCCAATAAATACCAAACAGCTGAGAAGCTACTGCAGTACTACGTATTTATACCGGTTAAATACAAGGACGTCTACTTGGTACACATATTGAATGAATTAGCTGGTAATAGTTTTATGATATTCTGTAGTACATGTAACAACACAGTGAGAACAGCACTATTACTTCGGGCGCTTGGAATGTCTGCTATTCCACTACACGGCCAAATGTCACAAAATAAACGATTAGCTGCTCTGAATAAATTTAGGGCAAAGAATCGTTCAATACTCATTTCAACGGATGTTGCATCTAGGTAAGGATTTGTTCACTTTATAATTTATCTTATTGTTTTGCAAATGATGTATACCTTTTATTTTCTTGATGTTTTATGAAGAATTTTTATTTTATTCGTCACTACCTCTGATGCAAATACAATTGATTTCAGTATGCTCAATTAGATGTTACCCGATATACTAATATTTTCATTCTGTTTTTAGAGGTTTGGATATTCCACATGTGGACGTTGTTTTGAACTTTGATATACCCACACATAGTAAGGATTACATTCATCGAGTAGGCAGAACCGCCCGGGCTGGTAGATCAGGACGAGCAATAACATTTGTTACACAATACGATGTAGAATTGTATCAAAGAATAGAGCATTTGCTGGGGAAGCAATTGCCGTTGTACAAATGTGAAGAAGATGAAGTGATGACATTACAGGAACGAGTCTCAGAAGCTCAACGAACAGCCAAAATGGAGCTAAAGGATATTGACGATAAGAGAGGAATGAAGAAACGTAAAGGTGGTGATGGAGGAGTTAGCGATGATGATACCGAACAATTTTTAGGTGCTAGGAAACGACTGAAAATGAATGGTGGTTTTGGTGGGAAACGAGGCGGAAAGGGAAAGAAGTTTAAGAAACGTTGAAACTCATCATGTGTTAATTATTTGTTAATAAATTCAAACTACGTGTAAAGAATAATATTAATTAAGATCGTTTATATATTTTTCAAATTTTAGCTTTCTTTATTTCATATTTTGGAATATAGAAAATTGTTAACAATTCTTACGATTTCGTAAATTGATTTAAATTTAGTAATTAAGATTGGTACTAACTTAATTCTGAAAATTTACATCTGATCGACATGTTTACGTACTTGAACGAGTTTTTCGCTTATCAAATTATCGCTGCCTCAGAATCTAGTACTTTATTCGTATTCAATTTCTGATTCGCCATCTTGGAATTTAATGGCGGTCAATTTGTGTTTGTGTCAAGAAGAAAATAAAAATAATTTTTTGGAAAATTTGCATCTTTGTAGTTAGTTAATTGAGTGTACAAGTGCAATAGGGATGGATAGCGATGACGAACAATCGAATTCACAACCGACACGGTATAAGAAGTCATTAACGTGTCTCACGAAACGTTTTTTAGAAATCTTACAAAGTGCTGAGGGTGGAATCTTAAATCTAAATGAGGTTGGTATTTGTCACCTAGTGCGACTGCATTATGGTCACCTTGCGATCTGTACAATTAGTCAATTGCCTAAGACGATTTATATCATTCAGAATCTATAGAGGCATTATTAGATAACTCGTCGGGACACTGTGGGACGTCCAAATATATTCATATTTCTGACGGGTTTCGCAAAGCCCGCGCTTTCCTATGACTTTCAATATTACCGCGAACACTTTGAAATCAATAAAAATCCAAGTGGAATTCTTATTTTTCAGGCGGCCGATGTGCTTCAGGTGGAACAGAAGCGTAGAATATATGATATTACAAATGTACTTGAGGGAATTGGTCTCATCCGAAAGGATAGTAAAAATATGGTCCAATGGTTGTAAGTAAAATTGCGGGAAATCAATCTGATATAAATTTTTCTCACATCTCTTCATTTAAATTATCCAACCAGAGGATTACCCTTAGGCGAAGAATTAGCAGCTAGAAGAAATACTTATAGAAAACACATTCAAACTTCCAATGATAGACTGGAGAAACGTGAAGAATTGTTAGATAAGTAAGTGTCTCTATAACAAGACTTTGTTAAACAATTATCAATAATTTATTCTTTGCTATTCTCAGTATGTTAGAAGCAGTTCATCAGTCAATACGTAATGTTCGGAACTTCTATGATAACCAATGTTACGCATATGTTACCAGAGATGATTTAGTAACTTGTTTCGGTGATCAAATCATACTCAGTATTAAGAATCATGACACAATAGAGAAAGGAAATATTGAATTGGTATATTGATAGAATTAAATTTTCAACGAATGCCTAAATTTGATCATTTTCTCTTCCAGGATGATGGAACTGCAATTGATAATGGATTGAGAGTTATGTCAGAGGAAAAGTCAATTGATGTACGATTCGTGACTCGAGATGGTAAATGTATGATTCGCCGTCCAAAACAAAAAGTGAAACAAAGTGTGGAAGAACCACCAGTAGTGTTACCTTCAACAAAACGATTTAAGTCAGACCGTAGAACTTCAGGTAGACGAACATTTAATCAACCTATTCAATCCGATGAGTCAGAAGATGAAGAGTTACGATTTAGTGACCGTAAAGTAACAGCTAAAATTTTATTTGAAAGACCGAAACCAATTCCTAATTGGGACTGCTTTCCTTCGATGGATTCAAACGAAAGTAGGTACAGTTGAAGTATTCTATTGGGTTTTATTTTGGATTCGTTCCATTTCCATATTGGAATCTGTTAAAAAGATAAACTTATGGTTATCGTTTTTCTTTTTAGCGAAAACTCCCTTGATTCGACTCAGTCCGCTCCATAAAGATTTTACATTTGCATTGACTGAAAATGAAGGTGTATGTGACCAATTTGATTTAACATAGCAATAATTGTATGTAACCGTTAAAAATTAAATTACATATATAAGTTTTTTTTTTTCAAAGAAATAAATAGAGTCCTTTTTGATGTGATTTAAATAATTATGATGTTATGTGTTAGTCATTTTCTTCATTATCAAATTCCTTTGATGCCATTTTAGTTTTACTATCATTACTTAAAATGTTTCTTCGTAAACTTGGATCAGTTATATCTCCAAATGCGGGCACAATAGGATCTCTGTTTGACAATTCGATGCCAAGTAATTCCTCGATAAAATCATTACAATTATAATACTCTGGAACATCGTTTAACATTGTATGAATTGACATTGCACCATCCTCAGCATAAGCATCATTAGAATCCACAATATTTTCTGAATCACGATGTAATTCATACAAATATCTGACCGTTTCTTGTTTACTCAATGGATCACCTCTTGATGTTAATATATTGATTAAATTATCACGGTCCAATATTGGTTCACCGTCACGAGTATTTTCGACTCCAATATCGTCTTCTAAAAGTTTATATAATTCAAAATTATCACATTGAATTATATTTGTTCCACAATTACTTACTTTCGTTGACAAAATAATGAACAGTATTAACAATATCTGATAACAAATGACCTCGAACTGGTTTGTAGTTTATATATAATTTTAAAAACTGTTCGAGTGTTATTCTCGATGGAATGATTTCATTTTCTTTTACTCTTGTCACTTCTTTCATCATTTCGTTTATCTAAAAGGATAGTTATTAGGAAATTATTCAACAAAATTCATTACAAATCTAAATACTTCTGATTCAGTAACAAAGAATCCCATAGCTCTCATAAAATCTGGTATGTGTACTATATTAATCTTTTCCGTTAACTGGAAATATAACAGTTATATAAATTTAGCAATCCTAATTTATTAACCATTTACAACTTACTATTGTTTCTTCTTGAGAGTCAATACCTCTTTCTAAAATTTGGAAATAGTAAAAATAATCCTGTAACTCTTTAAATAACCAGCCAATATGAGATCCAGGTAAAAACTGAACAAATGGTTGTATTCCATCACCAGCAGCTGCTGATAATTGCTGAACGATCCTAAAAATCATTACTCATATTCATTAAATTCATATTGATATAATTAATAATTTTTTTACTCAGATTTCACAGACCACTGAAAAATTGAGAATTGACAGTGATCCAATGTAAATATTTTATTTTGCTTATTCGATCCAATACACCTAATTATCTAAAAACCGACATCAATGATTAGCTAATTATAGAAATATAATCACTTAGTCTTACCTTCCATGAGTGTGCTACTTGCGCCATATGCTTAAACTGATTACCATCTAATGGTGGCAACTGGATTCCAATTAATTTATCCGAACAGTATATAAAGTAGTTTCCATCATTTGCTTCGAAATACTAAACATATTACAATATAGTTGTAAAGTAGTAGTTCAATTTAAGTCAATCAATTCACCTGAATGTCATGAATTGGTGTATCATGTAATGGACCCAGTATGGTATGAATTAATTCCATCGTAATGCAGTCAAATATCTTAACTTTAAATCCTGAATTGATTATTAAGAATACTAGGCCAGTAGTAGTACGTCCATTTGGTGCAACATTTGATGGAGCCACCGTTACAGCCGTTGGTTCAAATTGAGTTTCCAATCTACCGATCCTTTTTACTTTTAACTCATTATGTTCTATTGCTGCAGATATATCGTATTCCACAAACATCTGTAGGTTTCGAATATATACATTAGCTAATAGTTTTAAAAAGCATTAGTTAAAACTACCCTGTCCTTTCCAAAAGAGTATAATAAATCATAATCTTCACCGGGAATAAAATAAACTGCAACAATATCTTTCTTATGTACATCCCTTTTAGCTGTATATTTCCATTCATATTTCTCCATTAAAAGTACCAATGTAGAAGATGTATCCTAAAGGAATAACAGTGAATTTAAACCATTACTAATTAGGAATATGGAATAATTACATAATATGCCAAAAATTTTCCAAAACTAGAAAAACAGATATCAACTATTGGCGATGCGGTGATAAAAAACGGTTTTTCAATTATTGCAGCTAGAAAGTCACCATCAAGAATTTGCAAATACCCATTACCAATTGCAACACCAAAGCGATTTCCAATTTCTGAGTATTTAATACGTCTGATTGTTGAATTGACTGGACCGAATGTTTTTCTGAATTTTCCAATTAAATCATATTCTACAACCACTTTGTTCGTTAAGTAGTTGATTAAAAATATTTTCCCTAGTTCTGTGCCGACACAAATGTAATTCCTAAAATTTAGCAATAAATTATGTTTGTATATAGTATTTAAAACTAATCTTACTTTGTCTTATTCACATCAAGATCTTGAATTCTATCGTCTAACGGAAGTAATATTTCCGTATACTTGTCTCGAATAAAATCATATTTAACCAGACGGTATTGTCTAGAAACTGTGGAAATCAATTACATAGTTTTAAATGAACTCCATAAGAGTCATTATAAAATATTTGATATTTACTGATCATAAAATCCCGAATAATTAGTGGATTTTTTTCAATTGATGCCTCACGCGGACAAGTCTCCAAATATATCGTTTCGATGTCCTCATCTTCTTCCTCACCACCTTCTTCTTCTATTAGATCATCGCCGATTGATATTAACCGATATTTGCGGGGAAATGAATTAAATGATAGTCTAAGGATATGGACATATGGCGTCAATATCCAATACAGAACATGAAGTTCGGTATTAAAAATTTGAATTTTTCCGGCATCATCAGCTACGATAAGGACTTCATCCTTTTGAGTTAAATATGTTAATGGATCATCAGATATCTTCACCTTTTTTATATAAGACCGCGTTATCAACGTCCTACGTTCCTTTGAAAATGTATGATCCGAAAGCACAACAAGATTGCCTTTATTAGTTGCGATAATTGTTTCCCCCAGTTTCCACAAATTTACAGCATCGACGAATTCGTCATGTATATGACTCAAGTTTGGGATATAAATGTTAAATTTAACTTCGTCTTCTAACTAGAAATGTAATTGTCAACAAAAGTAATTAAATAACAGAGAATATATGCGCACCCAATTGGCCAAAATGATTGCATTTGTACACAAAATAGTAAAAATCCGACTATTCCTAGTATCGAAAGTCAATTTAATCAATCGACCATAATCATACGATTTGTGTATAGTTTGTGAGTAACAGGGATCATTTGAACCAAATGACCAACGCCAAAATTGTATTNACTCACCCAATTGGCCAAAATGATTGCATTTGTACACAAAATAGTAAAAATCCGACTATTCCTAGTATCGAAAGTCAATTTAATCAATCGACCATAATCATACGATTTGTGTATAGTTTGTGAGTAACAGGGATCATTTGAACCAAATGACCAACGCCAAAATTGTATTTCAGTTACATTTTCATTAACAGTCGCCAAATATTTTCCGTTTGGACTAATTTCACTACTACCATTTTTCTCAACAAATACATTATAGATTGACCGTAATGGATGCATCTGGCCACTAGAATCGAGATGCAATGTATTAATTTTCCATGTAATGTCTCATAATTAATATACCTGATAAATTTCTCACGATCCCAGATATGCATTGTACCTTCGTCCATGCTGAGGAAGAAACGACACGTTTTGTTGGAACTTAACGAAATGATATCCTTATCATGTGTTAATATGTTTATTGATTTATCTTCTGCCATGGTATATAGGACGATTACATTTCCAACCGAATACATTATCTCATTGTCACTTAAGCATATTACAATCGTCTCTGGTTTATGGCCATAAACATATTCCAAACTCTGCGTAAAAATTTGTAGGCAATTCGTTTTATGAAATTTCAAAATTTATGTGAATTCAATGATTAATTTACAAACGGTAGACCAGCAGTGAGGTATCTGTCGACATTTGCTATTCTATTCCTGAATTCATTGATACCCTTATCCATTCGTTCATCCTCGGCACTGCCAGCTCCTTCATTGAGATCCTTCTTCACACAAAAGACATTCCCATCGTCCATTTCCTGCATCTGTGAATTGAAACTTGGTTTCTTACGAGCAGCCATCGTTATTCAAAATATTTGTGGCTTTAAAACAATTAAATTGCTAAAAAATATTTGCGATGATAAACTTGGAATGAGCTTGATTCAAACTAAATAATATCTAGGGGACTGTTTCCGTGGAAACTCATAAAAAGTTTTTAATTTAATTTTATACTCCCTTCTATCGAATATAACTTGAAAAATCGTAATTTGTTTTATTAATTTCGTTTTATAATAATTTATTCGTGTACTCATATAATATACTGTGAGCACGGACTATTTGTTCCTGGCGATACTTTAAAAACATTAAATACTAGCGTGAACCGGGTTCGATTTTCATTGTATCGTGTAATGTATAATTCTGTGGTGAAACATAAAAATTAAGCCTAAAAATTAACATTATGGGTTTAACTTTTTTAAAATTAAAATTGAATTAATTGAAATTCAGAGGTCGCTCGACACTGAATTCTTCGTTTCATTCATTTATTGAGAACAAATAAGAGGTAAAGGCATATATCGAGACGAAATAGTATATTGCCTTCTTCTATCAATGATTCTATCAATTCTATCATCGTGATTTTTTTATATAAATTTTATGCATATGTAAACATTGAAGTTCAAATTTTGTAACGTTGTTAAAAGTTAAAGTTGATAGCTAAAGTTAGCGAAGCATAAATAAAAAATCAGCCGGCAAAGAAATT
The DNA here is from genome assembly GCA_001014335.1 of Coboldia fuscipes. NCBI lineage: Eukaryota > Metazoa > Arthropoda > Insecta > Diptera > Scatopsidae > Coboldia > Coboldia fuscipes. The sequence goes on from JXOR01001348.1 coordinate 97,703, forward strand.
GCGAGAAATTATTTTCGTAGAACGATTCGACGAATTGTGGTAAATTTTTTTATCAGATTTTGCGGCATCTCAAATCTACTTCAAGCGCATTAAAGGTTCTTAAGATTTCAATTCACATCACATTTGCATACAGTTCGTGTCGATTCGAAATAATAAGAATAAAATGAGTGGTGATACTGAAAATCAAATTGATTTGTCCGGAGACAAAGGAGTCTTGAAAAAGATCCTGACCGAGGGAACTGGAACTGAAACACCAAGCACCGGTTGTACCGTGTCATTGCATTATACGGGAACTCTCACTGATGGTACCAAATTTGATTCCAGCGTTGATCGAAATGAACCATTTGAATTCAAATTGGGGACAGGTAGATTTTATTGGGTCGCAATGACTAGTAAATTATTGAGGTAATAAATTATTTGCATTCCTTAGGGTCTGTTATCAAGGCATTTGATATGGGTGTTGCTACAATGAAATTGGGTGAAAAATGTGTTCTCACTTGTGCCTCGGATTATGCTTATGGGGCTGCCGGCAGTCCACCAAATATTCCACCAAACGCAACATTATTATTTGAGGTTAGATTCAGAATTCATTTGAGATAATCAATTGTATAATTATGTTAATAATTGTAGTTGGAAATGCTTGGATGGCGTGGAGAGGACATAAGTGAACAAAAGGATGGTGGTATCGAAAAGCTTATTTTAACAAAGGGCACGAAAAAGAAGAGCCCAGTAGATGGTCTGAACGTAAAGATACATTTAACTGGTTCGTATGAGGGTAAAGTATTTGAAGATCGTGATGCTGTATTTGATTTGGGTGAGGGATCCGAAATTGGTATTGTGATTGGTGTTGAGACCGCCATCCAGTCAATGCATCAAGGCGAAGTTGCAAAGTATGGCACTTATTCGAACACCGTTTTGCACTTATTATAATATAATTATCATTTTAGATTCATTATCAAACCAAAGTATGCATTCGGTGCAGAAGGCAAATCTGAATTTAATATTCCGGCAAACGCGACTGTTGAATATGTCATCACTTTGAACGAATTTGAGAAGGTAAATATTAATTGAAAAATCTATAATTAGTTGATACTATAATCGATTTAATGTATTTAATTTAAAGGAACCAGAAACATGGAAATGGGAAGATGAAGAGCGTTTAGCGCAATCAAACATTTATAAAGAGAAAGGCACGAAATACTTTAAACTCGAAAAATATACGCTTGCTTTGAAATTCTACACCAAAGCTCTAGAGATTATCGAGAATTGTAATGACTATTCAGCTCAAAAGGTACCATTGCATCTTAATACTGCACTTTGTCATATGAAAACTAATGATTACATGGCTGCTGTTAAATCGGTAAGTGTATACTTGAGATGATGTAAATGCAATATTCTATTCATTAATTTAAATTACAGTGTAATAGTGTCATCGAATTGGACGCAAATAACATCAAAGCATATTTCCGACGTGGTCAATCATGGTTAGCAACTGCTCAATACGAAGATGCCATTGTCGATTTTGAAAAGGTATTTAATCCAAATATTAATTTAAAACAAATGTTTTCTGTATGAAATGAATTTCTCATTTTTAGGTCAAATCACTAGAACCTGAGAATAAAGCGGCTGCCAATCAAATAATCATTTGTCGTCAAAAAATCAAAGAGTTCGAAGAAAAAGAAAAGAAAATCTATGCAAATATGTTTGCTAAATTCTCGAAAATTGATAAACAGGTAAATATTAAATTTTATTCTATAAATATCTTCTACAACATAAATGTTTTCCTATCCTTATTCTTCTATCAAAATACTGTGTGTTCGTGTCTCTTTCTACCACCATTCAATTATTTTTATGACCAAATATTGAAATACACAAAAGACTGAACAATAATTTAACACTATTGATTAATTAGTAACCAATCTGTACAAATCTTCCACAATCAAAATAATAAATCGCCAATACCAACAATCATCAATCACCGAATTTACTTATGAATGTTCCTGATTCAATAAGCGAGAGGCAACCGAACATGAAAAATTTTTGGAGGAGCACCGTGAACATCTATCATACGATGAATGGAAGGAAAGTGATACCGATAATGAGAAATCAAAACAACAAGCGACAAATCGCATTTTAAATGAAAACGTTGTCATGTTAAATAATGTTTAATCCACGGAAATTTAAATTATATTAATTTGATTAATTCCATAATTTTTATTGTTTCATAATTCCTTAGGTTTACATTTGAAAATAGGGCATTTGAATTATACCATTATTTGAATTGGAATAAACTTATTTTGTAACCACAGTATAATTACTTTTATTCGATGAAAATCAACTGGGATTTTCTTTATCTTTTGTAATTTTTATTGCTTTTAATTGTTTTACTGCACTATCTAAATCTTTATTTATAGTGGTTTCACTTGTTCTCAAAGTATCGATGTTTTGTTGAGGATGTGGTTTTTCCAGTAGTTTTATCATAATTTCTTCCTCTAATTAGAGGCTTTGTAACAGTAATTGGAATAGAAGTTTTTCCTCTCTGTAATGTTCTAGTATTTGTCTGATATTTTTTTTCAGGAATACTAAAAATGAACAACGATTAATATCAGTATTATAATTCAATATCAGTATTAAATATTTACTTTGTGAGTTCTCCATCAAATCTTAATGATTCCACGCTCTTCGACAATATCTTGATAGTGGGATTGATTTATAATTAATTAATTTATTATTAAGTATTAATTAATTTAATACTGGTACGACTAACATACATACATACATACAGATGTAGTGAGTTTTGTACCTACCAGTGTGGCAGCACTGATGTTCATTAAAGTTCACCTAACTGAAGTTAGACTAATGGTAAAACAGTCGGTCAAAATCACGGTCGTCAATTTTTCTCTCGGTCCGCAATACCAAATTTGTATAGACGCAGTGTATATTTCATTCATTCTGACTATCGGATATTGTATTTGCTAATACGATTGAAAACACGGTCGTGAATAGTGCGATGGAGTTACTTGTTGTATTACAGCCAATTGAATTGAATGTCTTTCTATTAAATAGAAGGTTATGTTATTATTTTTATTTACATGTCGTACACGCTGAAACTGAAAAATTTATAAAAATATTTATATCACAACACATTTGAATTTAGTCTATAACAGAGTACTGTAAATATTGAAAATGGCTAAGAAAAAGAAAATCGGTGAGTAATAAATTAAATAAAGTATTATTCCCTTACACATCTGTAAAATTACTATGTGATCAGGAATTGGATATAGCAAAGAGGAGCGTATGGTGATGTGTATCGGTGACATCATCCAAGAGCTGTTAGAAGCGCATAAACTTGTAAAGGATGTCAACTTGAACAAAATAAAATCAAGATTATCATCAAAATATAGTTTGGAAAGTTCTCCTCGATTGGTTGATATTATAGCTGCCGTTCCACCGGAAGCAAAAAATATTTTGGTCCCCAAATTACGTGCAAAGCCTATTCGGACTGCCAGTGGAGTAAGTGAAATTCATTATTTTAATAGAATATGATTTCTTCTACTCTTATATTTAGATTGCAGTTGTAGCTGTAATGTGTAAACCACATAGATGTCCACATATTAATTTTACTGGAAACATCTGTGTCTACTGTCCCGGTGGTCCAGACAGTGATTTTGAATATTCTACCCAAAGTTACACGGGGTACGAACCAACGAGTATGCGTGCTATTAGAGCTCGTTATAATCCATTTGTACAAACTAGACATCGTGTAGAACAGTTACAGCAGTTGGGCCATTCTGTGGAAAAGGTTGAATTTATTGTGATGGGAGGCACATTTATGTCTTTGCCAGAGGATTATCGTGATTATTTTATTCGTAATCTTCATGATGCACTATCCGGTTTCCGTAGTACTAGTGTGGAACAAGCTGTACGTTATTCAGAGAAATCACGTAGCAAATGTATTGGTATCACAATTGAAACTCGACCAGATTATTGTTTGAATCGTCATTTAACTGACATGTTGAATTATGGTTGCACTCGTTTGGAAATTGGTGTACAATCAGTTTATGAAGATGTAGCTGTTGATACAAATAGAGGACATACTGTGAAAGCTGTATGCGAGAGTTTCCAAATGTCAAAAGATGCTGGTTTTAAGGTTGTAACTCATATGATGCCCGATTTACCTAATGTAGATTTCGAAAGAGACATAGAGCAATTTATTGTGAGTAATTGTTATTTATCCTACAAGAGCTTTTATGTGTGTCCAAATTCGAGTGTTAATATTGCACGAGAAGTTGCAAAATTTTACACCATCCTTTGTTATAAACTGCAGTCATGATTAGATCAAAGAAATTCACTTTTTCATTTGCCGAGTAAATTAGTAGTACATATGTAATTAGTGAAATATATAACAAAGGATGGTGTAAAAATCATTTATATTACCAAGATCAATTTATCAATTCAAAATTATATCTGTAGGAATTCTTCGAAAATCCAGATTTCAGAGCAGATGGTTTGAAGATATATCCAACATTAGTAATTCGTGGAACTGGCTTATACGAATTATGGAAAACTGGACGATATAAGAGCTATTCGCCATCTATGTTAATTGATTTGGTTGCTAAGATCTTGGCATTAGTTCCTCCATGGACAAGGGTATATCGAGTACAGAGAGATATTCCGATGCCGCTAGTTAGTTCTGGTGTAGAGCACGGTAATCTAAGAGAACTGGCATTAGCGAGAATGAAAGATTTGGGAACCACATGTCGCGACGTACGCACTCGTGAAGTTGGAATTCAAGAAATTCATAACAAGGTTCGACCATATGAAGTAGAACTTATTCGTCGTGATTATACAGCGAATGGAGGATGGGAGACATTTTTATCATACGAAGATCCAACACAAGATATTTTAGTTGGTCTATTGCGTTTGAGAAAATGTTCTGCTTTAACGTTTAGGCCGGAATTGAAAAATCGGTGCTCCATTGTTCGAGAGTTACACGTTTATGGGTCAGTCGTACCAGTTAATGCACGTGATCCAACCAAATTTCAACATCAAGGATTCGGTATGTTGCTTATGGAAGAAGCGGAACGGATAGCTCGAGAAGAACATGGTAGTACGAAACTTGCTGTTATATCTGGTGTTGGCACACGAAATTATTATAGGAAAATGGGATATGAACTTGATGGGCCCTATATGTCAAAAATGTTATATGAAAATAATGATGCTGTATAGTTATGATAAATAGCGTAGATATTTACATAAAAATAAATATATTTTGACTTTATTCAATATATGACTTATTTTGAAATAATTCAATTAATGCTAAATTATTGGTTCTGCTGATCCAAATAATAGATAAACAATTAAACCGATTAAATTAACTACCGCAGTTGTGCTAAAAACAGCAGCCCAACTCTGTGTTAAATCTAAAATTTGTCCAGATAGGTAAACACCGAAAAAACCTGGAATGGAACCGACTGTATTCATAAACCCAAATAGACTACCTGAGAATTCGGGTGCTAAATCTTGGGGATTTACAATTACTGAATTGTTATGAAATCCTGTGCCACCTACAAATTAAGTAAAGCTTATTAGCAAATGGCAAAAAGCGAATAAATGTTAAAAATCCGCTTACACATCATCAAAGTCATACAAATCAGTGCTATATAGAAATTTTTTGTCTGGCAAATTATTATTAATCCAACGTTCATTAATATGAAACAAGTACTCTGAATAATTTTGCGTATTCGAGTTAGTTCGATCTCCTTTGCAACTAAATATTTAATAACGGTTTTTCCTAATAAAGTGCATATTGGTATTGCCAGCCAAGGGATCATATTAACTACCCATCCCTAAAATTTTTCAATTTTATTCCTCAAGGAATGAATATGAATTTTTTAAAGATTAATATACCTTTGCTGATGGGAAATTATCTTTGAAATACGTGGGTAACCAGGAGAGTAGCAGATAATAACAATTATTTTGACAAGCATGAGCTATTACACAAGCCCAAACAGCCTTTGAGCATAACAACTTCATCCATGGAACGGTTGTAATTGGGTTTTGTGACGCACATAATTTGCTTGGATCTGATACATTTATCACTTTAAACCGACTATTTGCCATTGCAAAATATCTCATTAGAAGCGTCCAAATAAGACCTATGAAGCCTACAAATTAACAGTTTATGATTGATAAGACACATTTAATTAACATGACATTACTGAATACTAACCAATTACTCTAAATACAGATTGCCAACCAAAATGATCTAATAATACAGATCCTAATGTGCCTGTTAATATAGCACCCAATGCCGAACCAGATGTCAGCAAACTGAAGAATCCAGACCTTTCACTAGCATTCAAATTTTGACTTGTAATACTAATCATACTAGGAAAATGTACCCCTTGAAAAGCTCCATGTAATATCCTTATGATTATAAGAATCATCATTGAATGTTTCCAAGTAGAATAAGAAAATAATAATATATTTGGCATCCATAATGTAATTAATGACCAACTGATTCCAGCTATAAATATCACTCTTTGTCCTCCAAATCGATCACTTAAATATCCACCAATAACTTGGGTGAGCGTATATCCCCAGAAAAACGAACTTAACATAGTCCCACTGTTGGTCTTACTCCAATTTAGTTCTGATGAAATAGCCGGCACCAAAAGTGGCATAGTTGTTCGTGATGAATACAACATTGTGGTTCCAAATAAGAGTGATAAAAACCACGATCGTTTTTCACTCCTTGAATATACAATGAATGAATATTAATTTTTATATTTGCAATATGTAAATAAATTCATATACTTCACCTCGTCCAGACATTTAAATTATCGTTGGGGTCTCTCAACAAAGAGTATTTCAATTTATCATCCATGCGTATGGATATCATCATAAGTCTTAATGATTTATCCAAATTTTCAATCACATACAATTTTCGACAAGTTTTCCATTTTCATATACGTATACAATTTTGCAATATGCCACTTTTGTTCCGTTGAAGCACGTCTCTGTATATGCTTCTTCTTATATTAATGAGCGAAATCCTATATTTAAATAACGATTTATCGAACACTTTGAAATTTTCAATTAAAGATATATATAAAATATGTATATTAAATTAAATAAAATTATTCCAGCGTTGAACTAGTTTGTTTTTGTTGAGGGGTCTTTATTTACGTTTTCCTAACAAACAGATGATATCGTTGCCTCAGAATTAAAATGACAGTATCGGCGCACTTGATAACATTTTGCTATCTCCAACCATTCAATACCCCATCATTTCCCTTCTTGTATAATATGTGGTTGCTATTATGACAACTAAACAAATTTTTAAACAGTTTCGTTGAATTTAGCCTTAATGACGGGAAAAACTACCTTGTAATAATACGCCTTCGGCTCACTCCGCAAAAGGCACTTGTTTGACTTGCATATGGCTCGTGGCACAACATAGCGTCACTATGGCAAACTTCAACGACATTTCTTACTTAGCAGACCCTTATTTTAAAATTTGATCTTCCAAAACTGGCATTGTGGGCCTAGCTTTAGATGGACGTCTTATTTAAAATATGTCTCAATTACATTTCGTTGACAATTTGCAATTACTTCATTTAAAATCACCTGTTGCACTATACATTATGCTGAAAAATTATCGGTTAGGAAAACTAGACTGAAACTTATAATAAACAAATTACTATATTTAAAAATATCAGAGAATTTGCACGAAATCACAAAGACTTCAAGTATCGCTAGTAACTTATGATTAGATATCTAACATTACTTAATTATATATTAAAATATAAATAAAAACAACCGTTATTGGATTAATTTCTTAATCACTTTAATCGTATCTTTTGGATATAAATTCAATGAATGCATTGAATAAAATACAGGATACATTGGAACAGATTTTAACGAGCAGATACAGACACCTGCCAGACACGAATAGTGTTATCACTGTAACCAGCGAACAATGTTTGTCCATCAGTGGACCAGGCCAATGATAAACATTGTGGTGGATCAGCTTTTGATGATGATGTAGACACAACTTCTGGGCGTAATTCATCAACAGTCTTTTTGCATGCCAAATCCTAGAAACACAAAAAAACGATATTAATCACTGTTCCACAAAGAAATTTAATTTAAACTCAATTTCATTATTAAATAATGATAAACTGTACGAACAGCAGGTTTTGCTTAAGAATTTATGTCATAAACAAAGTTTTCTATACGAAACTTTAATCTAGCATGTGGTAAAGTAGTCCAATGAAAACTTTATAATAATTTAATTCAAAGAACCGTGGAGTGATAAACATGCCATATATATAATACAAGTAACATTATAATAAGTAAAATACTTACCCAAATTTTAATTGATGGACCATAGGCGACGCACAACCAATAACGATTTGGTGAGAAACATAATGCTGTAATGATTTCGTTATGGTCTAAGGTGTACAAATGTTTACCATCATTAAGATCCCATAACAAAGCCTTGGCGTCCTTGCCACCAGATGTGCACAATGAACCATCTGGAGAAACGGTGACTGTGTTCAAATAACCGGTATGGCCATGATGATTAATCTTCAATTTGCAGTTGGCTAAATTCCATACCTTGACGGTACGATCCCAACCGCATGAAACAATGATTGGATTTTGATGATTCGGTGAAAATCGTACACAAGATACCCAATCAGAGTGACCTTCATCTTGAATTGTGTATTTGCATTCAGCCAATGTGTTCCACAATTTGATGGTCTTGTCTCGTGAACCAGAGACAATTTGACGGTTGTCGACAGAAAAAGCAACTGATAAGACATCCTAAAATGAATAGTGTACAATTAGAAACTGTTTAATTGTTTCACCAGTCGAATAGAATTATAAAAGAAAATGTGTTTGCGATATTTGAATGAGTTGGACCTCTAACTAGAGAACTTACTTGTTTCCAGCAATATACGAGAACTACTGTAGTTGCCGAACAACATTCAACTAATTCTTCTGCCTCGCAAAGGCTCTATTATGCAATATTTCTAATACCCATGCCACAAAATAATAAACTTTCTCTACCCGCTGTGATTTTTTCCACGAAACCCACCAACAATCACAGAGAAAAAGCTTATCATTCGTTTATTTATAGCCAATTAAAAAATTGAAAACAAAATGATCACACCTTAGTATGGTCTTCGAAACGACGAGTGGTCTTTCCAGCAGCTAAATCCCATAGACGCAAAGTTTTATCCCAAGAACCAGAGAGTGCGTAGTTACCATCAGATGAAAGTACAACGTCACTGATGAAATGAGAGTGACCGTAGAGACGCTTTTGTGGGATACCATATTGATGCTCATCTCGGGTTAACTTCCACACAATCAAAGTCTTGTCTGAAAAGAAAAATAAGCATACGTTTAAATAAAATCTATTTAATTGGAGCGATTGCAATCAAAGGAGGACCGATACGGATGCGGATGATGAAGAAATAGACGGATTAATAATCACTTTCGACTCCTCGAAAACGTGGACATAACCTCGACGCCAACTCAAAAAAAAAGGAAATTATAAAAATATTTACCTCTGGATGAAGACAAAATCATGTCTGGATATTTTGGATTGGTGGCAATCTGGGTTACCCATCCAGTGTGCCCCAAAAGGGTACCACGCAATTGAAGAGTTTCACTCATTTTCTTTTAAAAAATTTTTTTTCTTGAATTTGCACAAACACAACCGTCAAGCAAGGCGTCCGCTTGATGAAAGAACGATTCCGGTTGAAAACTTCGTCCACATAGGCCGAAAAGTATATACGATAAGCATGGTATAAAATACGACAAGTATATATACTACCAGGCGGTAAATGACAATTCTCAATAGCGGCAATTTTGAAATCTGTGGAAGGTCAATTTTTGCTTGATATGGAAATTTATAAATTTTAAAGACAATATTCAATTTTTGTTACTACTTTATTATAAAAAAGCAGTATTTTACATTTATATTCTTATTTTTTATTTATTTTCGCTCATAATATAATAATAAGCAGATATTATATCGAGTAGTGATTTTTTGTATCATGATAAACAGTACCAAACGGTGTATGGCACTGTCATTATGGCTCATTTATGAATTCGGCACAAATCAAGTACGATTGCCGATGACAATTAATATTAACTGAATCAAAGTGAGGAATAATAACACAAAAAAACTTTAAATAGCAACAGTACTAATAATTATTAAATTGATTTTCATCATTTGAGTGTTTTAAAGAGCTAATTAAAGAATCTGATACGATGGAACAACTCGCAGATGATTGGATGACCGCTAAACATAGTACTGGTGTAAGTCATGCATTAATGCTCATACTGCCGAATCATTGATCCTATATTTCTGCTTCCAGACCACCATTATGGCTGTCGAATTTGCTGATGGAGTAATCATAGCAGCAGACTCCAGAACTAGCACAGGCACATATGTGGCTAATCGTGTTACTGATAAATTAACTAAAATCACCGACAAAATTTATTGCTGTCGCAGTGGTTCTGCAGCCGATACTCAGGCAATTGCTGATATTGTTGCATATTCTTTGGACTATCATGAGTTTGTACAAATTATTTTGGTTGAAATCATCATATATTAGTTCATTTTCTTGTTAGGAATCAAACTGGAGAAGAAGCTCGAGTAGAAGAAGCGGCTTCCGAGTTTCGTAATTACTGCTACAACTATCGTGATTCTTTGGTTGCCGGTATTATAGTAGCTGGATACGATAGTGTAAAGGGAGGCCAAGTGTATTCTATTCCACTGGGTGGTATGATGATTCGACAATCAGTAACAATTGGTGGATCTGGTAGCTCATTTGTGTATGGTTTTGTCAGAGAGCATTATCGCGAGGGAATGAATAAGGCAGATTGTATGGATTTCGTTAGGAAGAGTAAGCTATTTTAAAATGATTAAAGAACGATTTAATGAAATGTTATCAAATTGCAGCTATTCTTCATGCAATGTTCCATGATGGAAGTTCGGGAGGTGTCGTTCGTATGGGTGTAATCACCAAAGATGGAATTGAAAGGCATGTTTTCTTCGCCCCACAAGAGCAAATACCAACTGTAGGCCAAGCTGGTCGTCAACCACAAGCCACCCGTGCTTAAATTTATATGTTTATAAATACACAAGAATTGGGATTTTTATGTTATTCTAAATCATAATTAAATTAATTTCAGTAAAACTGTCTTTTATTTAATTCCTTATAAGTGATTACAGATATTATCATATTATATTATTTATCTTTTATCAATTTAAATAATAAAATTTCATATTACAACGAATCCGGAACTATTCACTAAACACTTCAATAAACACTTATTTAAGGTGAGAAATGTATAACACAATGTAATCAAATTTGATGCTGTTTGCGCCGGTCAAAAAAATGCATATATACACAATGGCATAATACTAATAATAATTTACTGATAATTCTTAAAAAACAAGTAAAAAACTACATTGTTACATTTTATTTTCGTTTGTAATTAGCTTTGTAGTTTGATTACGTGAATAATATCGTATTAGTTACGTGTTAAAAATTTTTATCTTGGATATAATTGAAACAATTTTCACTATCTGCAGGGGAAAATGTATACTGTAAAAATATCGATATTGTGTTTGAATCAATAAAGTCTTATCATTCTTATCACTAAATTAATTAATTGATTGGTTATGCATCATCACATATATTTATAAATATTTGTATTTGATGAACTATATTAGCTAAATTAAAACGAAATGGATTTTTGCCTTCCAACGACCAGAGTTGAAAATTATGCTGCCAGATTTTGCAGTGAATTAGCATTCCATGGTGACAAAGGTAATGATTGAATTCTAATCGTTTGTTGTATACTTTTATAATGTATTTTTTTAGATCTCGCAATTGAATGGAAAATATTAGGCAATGAGAAAAACGGCTCACTGTTGGTAACTTGGATTTCAGTACGTAATGATGGTAGTGGTCATTCGTGTATTGGGCAGTATATTTACGGAACTCGTAAAGAATTTAAAATAATCCACAGATTTCCTACCAAATTGAATCTAATCCAAGCGACTATAAATGAATCAGGCACTCTGCTGGCTTACGTCACTAAAACTTTACCAAGCTCTGTATATTCAAAATTTATGTATTACAGGTATTTCTTAACTAATAAGTTTATTTTTTTAAGGATTCAATATCAGTTGCTTTATATAAAGCTTATTTGGTTGAAATCAAGAAAACAAATAATCAGCCGGCACTAGAATTAACTCCCACAAATGGAATACCAAATCAAGTCATGGTGAAATTTTTGTGGCTTAAGAAAATACCACTGGAAAAATCTTTCCAAGATAAACTTTTAGTATTGACTCATAAAGAAAATGTGCAATTGTTTACTTTGACTATATCTTCTATACTCATAGAAGAGGAACAACAATATGTTCGTGGGTCAAATAATTTGATATCAAATCCAGATCATTGGCAGTTAGAAACTGATTCATTAAAAAGTGAAATATTAATAAAGAATTTCACGTGGGCGCAATGGGATAACGATCAACAATGTTTATATTATATACATTTAAAAGCTCAAACAAAAATGTCACTGGACAAAAATGATGAGCAGAAGTTAAATCCAATGCTTTCTGTACTACAGTTCAATGACAACCTTCCAAGAGAAACAGTTGTAGGTGCTACTAATTACTAATTATAATATCATATTTTCTTTAATTCTTTCATTTCTAGCTTAATATTCCTCTGAATTTGCCAAGTATTCCTAGAACTAACTCGGAGCAATCGATTAATACATTACAATATGAAGATGATCCTATTCCATTAAGGATTCATGATTCATCTTTAAATTTAATTATTGTTTCTGTAGAAACTGGAATGCTCTTTGTGTGCCACTATTATCTTTATCAACCTAATAAACCGGATGACGATGATGAAAATTCGCTGCAAACTGTACATTTTGCTTACTCTGTAACTACGTTACATCATGGTTGTGTAGTTCATTGTGTAATGCCAGGTGTGCCATGGGATAAAGCAAAATTAATGAAACCCACTTTCATTATGTGGGAGAATAGTTATCTAATGGTATTTCAATCAGGACTGTTCATGCACCTCTTGGATGTAGGAAATGCACATGAACCCTGTTGTCATATTGTGGGTCCATCATTTACTAAGCAACAAATAGCATATTTAGTTCCACTATCGGATGGACTCTCCATTGGATATGACTCTGCTACAATGGATATAATTTATCCGTTTGTATCTAAACATTATTTACTTGAAACATTTAAAAGTGATTCATCGTTAGAAAATCGTTTAAGCATATTACATTATTTTATGGTTCATGCTAATATGGAAGTGGATATTCTACCAGAACTACTTACTGTCATAATGGAGCAACCTTTATCATTAGACACAGTATCGATGCTAAAGGAAATACTTATTGGTGGCACATTTTCATACACTAGTGCCACTGCCGGAAAATCTCATCAAGAATTTATTGATTTGCTTCCTCTTACTAATTGGAATATTAAAAAACCAATTCAAACTAAGGTAACTAATATTATTGTCGGCTTATCACATGAAAAGTTATACAATACGTCTATGATGCTCCTTTCACCGGGTCAACGGTTGTCACCCTATAAAACTGACATTTGGAAACTACTTTGGGAGAAAATAAAAGATGATAAGGAACACAATCGATTTTGTTCTCAACAAGTTACGGAAAAACTTCTATTTTCATTGGCATGTTATCAACCAGAAGCGTTATCAAAATGTGCCACACCAAAAACTCCACTAACTGATCAAATATGGCCTGTTTCCGATTTCATGGCATTTACAAAGAGAAATCAAGCCGACACATTGCCATTTATAGAATTTGAAAGCTGTACAGCCACAAAACAGGAACATGTTATTTCCGTAGTAAGAAAAAAATCTATGAAATATCTAATGAACACATAATATCACAATCATTACTATTTTAGAATCTTCGCGAATTGAGCAGTCATTTGATGAAAAATTGTGAAAAAAGAGCTGTTGGTTTTCGATGGATGAAAGACGATGTTCAACAACCTACACCTTATATTTATGCAATTGCATCACAATATTCTACAGCTCAAATAGAACTTACGAGAATTTTATGTATTTATTTATGTCGATCTTGTGGAGTAGATACTCGTTTCGAAAACATTCGAGGATTTCAATTAATTGATCAGATTTCACATGCACAGCGTTACATGCTGTTTCTCATTTTAGAACGATATTGTTTGGCTTGTGAATCTTTAGCATTTCCATTGCCGCAAGGATTTTCCTCATTTTTCACGTACTTGGGATTTAAAGCATTACCTTATGAAATGTTTATCCAATACACAGAACGTTTTGTATTTGAATTGCAAATTGATGCCATGAAATTAATTCTAACTGGTAAAACAGTAAAATCTTATTTTTATGTATAACTGAAAATAATATAAATAATTTATTGAAGACATTGATGATTCTCAAGAAGGAATAGCGAGAAAACTTCACCTTCTTTCCTTATTACCAAGATCTAGGACACAACGATTACTGAATAATTGGAACCATCCAATAAGTCTAATGATACGAGGGCGTGAACATGTTCAAAACATTTTAACTGGAAATCAATTATCATTAAAAAATTCTAATCATTCTAAGAAACCGTTAGAAACTATACGTAAGTTAAACCAAAATTTAATTTTAATTTCGTTTAAATATCAGTAATTTGCATGAATTTGCTCAGCATATGTTTGCTTTATATTTAGAGTTAATAATTTTATGATCTCTTTTAATTATTGTGTAAACGGAATGAATCTTTTTTTATATTACCAAATTTAATTAAAAGAAGGTAACACTTTAACCCGATTAAAACATGCGGCTGTCAAATAAAAAATAAAACGATATTACCACTTGTGGTGTTTTTAAAATAACTCAATAGCCTATTTGCTTTTGCTGTAATTCTGACGTATTTTTTGTATGTGTTACATATGCGAGAGGATGGATTAAATAAAATAAAATTTAATTCTCTACATTACGTTCTTTGACCAAAATTCTCTAGGACGCACCAATCCTGAGATATGGACATCTCATATGTGATACATCATGAATTTCGATCAACGTATTTGATGTTTTTCAAAACTTAAATGCGATAATCTCAAACTATGTTCTCAAAGATGTAAAACATACAAAAAGTACAGCAGAGTTAGTTATAATTCTAACTCATAATTCTGCGCCGTAAAACTTTAAAAATGCTATATTGTGTGTATAATATTTCGAAAAATGGATCAGTTTCGAAGCTGTGATATAAATCCTAATTTTCGCTATCGAGATGTTTTTGTAGTCTAATAACAAAATATTTGTCATTGTTATGAGTTTCATTTACATCTTATTTATACTTTAATTGAATATATTGCATATTTTTGTTGTATCAACATCATTTTGGCACTCGATGCAATCTTGTATAATTTTAAATTTTAATAACATCGCAAGGAGAGTTCAAACCGGCTTTCGATGTTAGAACGAAATGAAGTACTCGTCATAAATTATTGAAAAGTCTAATAAAAAAAAGTTGCATGTTTTTATATAGCATATAAAGTTGTGCGGCAGAATTGATAATCGCATGATAGAAAACAAAAAGTTGGTTATAAATTCATTATCTTTGGAAATGTATATTTCACTAATTTAGAATCATCAGCTAACGACAGTAAAGAGAAACTAACACCATTGGATTCATTTTTGGACTTATTAACTGCTAAAGCTAATTTAAATGAATTGGACTTTAACCTGTTAATTGATGCAACAATTGGCTCTATTAATGAAACTATTAACTAATTTATTTATTTTTTTAAATAGGAAGTAAAGTAGTTTAGGTAATTTTTGACCTAACATTTTCTGTTCTTGCTCATATTATCGATATCTATTTAAAATATGCCAAATGAAATTTATAACTTCTAAAATTCTTAAATAAACTATAGGGATATTTCAGTTCAAATGCATTTAATCTAATCAACAAAAATGTTTAATGCTTTCCAATAATGTATCTATCTAATAAAGATTTAAAAAAGTAATAATTATAATATTTTTAATTCATTCAATTCATATTTTTTTTCAAATAAATGTTTTTAAATTGTAATATGGTAGCAGTTTAACAGATTTAACGAAATACTTTGGAAATGAATGAAGAAATGCATCTAGTTTCACTAACGATGAAGTTATATGTATATAAAATCATGAAAGATGTTGTATATCCATTATTATTTAACATCAGTTTTTACCACATATGAGTCTCTCTTATCTCACTAATAATGTGATTTGCTTTTTGCAACGCCTAAAATTAAACGAAAACATATAATTAGAATACCGGGAGGAAGAAATAAATTTAAAATAATTACTTTTAACATATCACTGGCTTCTCGTCTTCTTATCGCAATATGGTCGGATTCACTTAATAATTCTTCAGCTTTCGCAGAATTATATAAATGAGTAACGAGTTCAGATTGTAAATTATCTTTAACATAATTTACCAAAAACTGCATAATAGCCTTTGGTACCAAATCTTGTATTGATTTCCGGATAATGTAGAAGTATGATTTAATCAATCTCTCTGAAATAACAAATAGCCTGTCATAATGTACTCAAATAAAATGACATAAAATCTTACCAATTACATCACAATCTTTTTGTTCTTTGTCTGATAATTTCCTAGAGTTATGATTAATTGGAACGTCTGGTAACAAATTCACTGGTTTCAATGGACTCATGGCGTGAGTAGGTGTTGTCTGCGCTGAACTGTCCTCACTCTCACCATTGCTCTGTTGCGGTGGTAACACATTTGACAGCCAGGTATTGGATTGAGGCTCACCGGTATGGTTTTGATGTAATCGATCAGCATCTCCTCCAGCAACTTGTGGTGATGGATTTCGACGTTTATGAGAATCGTGACGATCTTTCGTATTTTGAATTCCCCATATATCCGTCATTGGGTCATTTTTAGTTAAACTGTGGACTAAAGCTGCATCTTTATGAAAATCGGGATGCTTCGTATTTATGTAAGCCAGTTCAATAGCTAACAAATTTTCAACCATATCATTGGTCGCAGGTAAACGTCTTCTTAATAATTGTGTAACAACGTCAACAATTTTTTCATGTAGCTTAGGGAATCTATAACTCGATTAATTAATATAGTTGTTGAAATTCATAAATATATTTGCGAACATACCTCAACATTTCTTGTTGCACTTCTGTACCACAATGCTGAATTATACGTTGCATTTCTTCATGGATCAATTCGACACATCGTAGTGATGGTTCTTCCAAACGTCGTATTTGCCGCTTAACGAGTAATTCAAATGATACTTCTGGTACAAAGAGAGCTGGTCGAGTGCCAGTAGCATTCCTAATGGCAGTTAAAATATCCATTTTTGTAAGACCTTCGAGTAACAGTAATATAATTAAATGAAAAATTTATGAAAATAATTTTTTATTACCTGTAAGCGGATGAATACCATCCAAGGTACGTCCAAAAGTTTCGTGAAATATATAACAAATTCTAGCACCGCCACATAATTCGGTTGTTTCAATATTACGGGAAGTACCTTCAATCGTAGAGCAGTATGAACTAGCAAACTTGGTAATGATTTGTAATAACATTTGGCTTTTATCAGTTACATCCTCTCCATATGAATTTAATAGTGACTGAAACTGTGAAATCATTACATTTACTCTAGTCTGAAAAAAAAACGTTTATGTAAAATTTAAGCACAAATCAAGACAAATTTGAAAATAGTAGAATACCTTGAGATCTGGCAAACAATCACGTATATGATGCATTAAAAGCCGATTCAATGTCTTTGCCAAATATTGTGTGCCATTACGAGTTGCTAATGTTGGATACTTTCGTTGTAAAAATGCAGCTTCATCTTTCATTTGATCCTCAATCGTTTTCTTGTCAATAATATCCTGTTGTGATCGATTTACAACACCTATAATACCCAGCTTAACAGGAATTACACGGCCACATAATATATCAATAGCATCTGTTCCAGCATCCATTAGATCAAGTTTTGTAACAACAGCTAAAGTACGTCTACCATCTGGATCAACGTCTTTCGCTAATTTGATACTCTCACTGGTCGCCAGATCTGTATTAGCCGCAGTCACGGCTAATATTATGGAATTTGGGTTACTTATGTAAGAAATAATCAAATCTTTAATTTGCGATTCAATATCTTCTGGCTGTTCTCCAACCGGAACTTTTGTAATGCCGGGCAAATCAACCATTGTCAAGTTAACAACACGCGTTGAATAAATCTTTAAATTTATTGGTTCGGGACAAATACCCTTATTACTACCCGCTTTACGGTCCGTTTCTTTATCAATTTCATCCCGGATCTGATCAAAATCTGTGAATATTTTATTCTTTATGTGCAAAAATTTTCCCCATTCTTCTGATTTTACCGTTCCTAAAATTGAAAAATGTGTTTTGTGTAAATTCGATGATATAAAAAAACTGTTTCAGCATAATGCTGACTAAATTTTGATAATTGTACCTTGTTCAGCTGAACGGTGTTCTCTATCATCCATTGGACAATACACTAATTGCAGAATTAAAGGACATCGTGTCACAATACCGGTACCGCGAGGTAAAAACGAACGACCTACCAAACTTTCAATCACTGAACTTTTCCCAGAACTCTATAATGATTAATTAAACACCGATAATTATCGTAAATCCAAATTAAGACTGGTATACATTTCGTGATTTCAATAACAAAAATTCCATTAGTAACATGACATATAAATATAAGTAAAATGCTATATCATTATGTAATTCAAATATGGTAAGGAAAAATTCCATCTACTATTTTGAGAAATTTACTACGATGGTGAATTAGAATGAATTTTTTTTTATTTTCATCCAGAGAAAACTGTGTTAAATAGTCCTCTGAGTGGAAAATGTACAATAATAAAATCGATTTTTCTTTATCATATATTACCTGCGTTCCAAGTACAACTATCTGGGGGAGTTGTATTGAATCAGAACCAACTGTTGTAAACACATCTTGTAATTTATTAATCACGGGTATTAATTGCTCCATTACTGTAATTAACTTTTTAAAAAACCGTCTCGATTTACTTACAGCAAAGCGAAGTAATTTCTGGGATCTTTGATAAATTTTACACAAACAAACAAACTCACCGAATGCGTCGAAGAAATGAGAACAGAAGCAAATTCAAAATGGTGTAAATGACAAAATTTATTCACTTACTATACGGCATATAATACGACTTCCAAGAAATATGAGAAGATATGAGAGTTTTTAGAAGCAAGCGATAACAATTTCAGGAATGTTTAACGCAAAGCTGTAATCAAAATCAACTCGAGGAAATGAAAAATTTTAATATCGATACAAAAGAGTATATGGTCCTTGTATTTCAGTGTCCAGTTATGATGTGTCAGTAATAAGATGACATGAAGAGCAAAACAGTACTATCTCATATAGACAGAGAAACTGTATGTAAGAGGTTTCTGAAACACCAGTTGTTCACAACAATGTGAAGCGTCGACTCTTCAACTCAAAAACCGTCTTTCATAAATAGTACCAGCAAATGGTGTCCATATTTAAGCGCCAAAATTCATGTTAATAATAGTGCAAGTAGTTTAGTATATCTTTAATTTGTGCCCCGATATTTTTAAAATTAAATTGATTAATAAAAATTATTATTTCAATTAAATTGAAGTAGTGGAAAGTGTTCAATACTCAATAATAATAATAATATATTGAGTAAATATATAGAATAAATTCAATAATAAAATTTATTTCTATGAGAGGAAATAATATTTAAAGTGTATTGAGTTATTCATTCAATGGCTAATGTTTTATTATCCAACTAATACCTACTAAAATTCCCATTATTATAAGGACATTAGAAATAAATTAATTTAAACCCATAAAATATAAATGTGACGTTTAATTATTATTCGTCATTAACGGAATTAATAGCGTCCTTATGATTTTCACTGAACTCAAGCAATCGTTTTTTAATTTCTTCACGCAATTTATCATTATTTCCCATGGTTTCTTGCATCTTCTCAGAATTTTCACGCATTCTGTCTTCAAATCTAGCCTTACGTTGCATGAAGGAGAGCGTCTCATCCGTTTCCATATTTTCAAACTCTGGCTCCTTTCTAATGAACTTATCATCTTCCTTAATAAAAGACAAATATTTCATTGCCAATTGACGTGCCTCAGCTTTTGGATGTGTTAATAAATGTTCTTTATGATTAAACACAAATTGCCGTAAAAAATCATCATCTTCTGGAGGCAGATCATATTGATAGCCTGTTGATTCAGTAACGAGGGACCGAATTTTTTTAATAAATGGATTATTATCTAAATCTAACATTTTCCGATATTCATTGGGATCCCCGTTAAATTTTCTCCAATACTTATCGTCCGTATTCAATTCTCTTTGCTTCTCTTCACTAAGTAATCCTTTTAATTCTTTTGAATATCTCTCAACGTTTGTTCCAATACTGGCGCCACTACTTGTATCTGGATCACCATATTTTTCGATAGCCTCCAACATTTTAAACTCAATCGAAGCATCAACTAAAATGTCACAAATATCCTTTTGCATTGCTTCGTCAATTTCTCGTTGTATTCGATTTATTTTTTCATCATTTTCAGTAAAGAATGGATCTTCATGTTCATTTGTATCGTCATTTGAAATCTCAGACATTATTTCGTTGTCTATTAACTTCGGATCATTCATATTTCGGCATACCAACGTCTTTAACCATTCAAAACCAATATGTTCACTACATGACCCATCGCATGTAGATCCTTTGGTGATATGATTTTCTTGATTTGCGTTAGAAAACATGTTCCATGAACGACTTTGACCACGTAACTCGGCCGTTGAGATTGGATTGTACAACAGCTCTCGTCTCAATGCCATCGCTTTATCATCATCGTTTTCCGCATCTGGTTTCTCGGGAATCATTCTTTTAACATCAACTGACTTCGAATCAATATCTATTATCGTATGAGATGTTTCCGAAGTACCGCCTTTTGTAACAGTTTCATGAGTAATGTCGATGTGACGATGTTTTACTTCTTGGTCAATTTTAATGTCTTCATTATCATTGTGGTAAGTATAAACATTATGATCACTAGTATCGGTGGTAATAACATTCACACATTTATCATTTCCAAACTCAATCCTCGTGGTTTCTTCACTCTCATTGTGATCCTCTTCCGTATGCTGAAACATCTTATCTCCAATCTCAATCAATTCTATATTAGATTCATCCGTGTCTAAAGTGATCTTTTCTTCATAATCTTCTTGAATCTCAGTCAAACTACACATTTGCTGATTTACTTCTATAGACTTATCAACCACGGTTTCTTTATCTTCAGTGCTAGATTCAGTTATTACATCAAGTTGTTGCGGATTTTCTGAATTAATCACACATTCAGATTCAATTCCACAATTTTCGTCAATGCTTGCCCTTGCTTGCTCTTCAGCAAACATTCCACCATACAAATCATTCAACATATTAGAATTTAATGAAGTATCTCGATTCTCCATCATCCTTTTTTTCATTTCATTATAGGCCTCAAAATTTTCCTCCTTTAATTTTTCATTAACATTTTGAATTTGATCATGTATTTTTTCACAGTCATTTTTTATTGTAACCAATTGACCATGAATTATCTCTATTTCATCATTATATTTCTCCTTTTGAGCATATACTCTATCAATTAGTCCCTTAACTTGATCCTGTTCCTCGCGAAACTTTTGCATACGAATGGCATTGATATCATTCCATTCCTTTTGTACAGTTTCGGCACTAAATCTAGTTTCCAAATCCGGAGATCTTAATAATCTTTGAATCATACAATTTTTATTTTCATTCATATTATCTTTACTATTCAATGGTTGTATTTTAATGTCTTCTAATTTAGGAGAATCGCAAGCTAGTGCGTTTCCCATTGAACCATTTTCTTTCACTGTATCATTCACAACGTCGTAATTTTCAGAATTTTCAGTATTCCCAGTAGTTAACTTTTCTTGTAATTTAGATTCCTTTGTTTTTTGTAGTTTATTAGCAGCTTCTCCAAAAAATTGGGAATATTCAGTAATCATTGATTTTAACGATTTTACAGGTCTCAAAATATCTTGTTGAATAATATCACTTTCTTCGTTCACAGACGAATTTTCAAAAGGATCCTCACTATCTAATCGCTCAGCAGTCTTCAATTCATTAATTTCTTTCTCCCGTGCATCTTCTACACTTTCAGAATTATCGACGAATATAATATCTGGAGGGTCCCTATGAGAAAAATCATCACATATTGGTAATCCTATTACTTCACGAGTATCTGCAGTCAACGAGCTCTTAACTTTGTCAGCTATTTCATTTGGTTTATCTTCAGTAATTAACTGTTTAGTAGTTTCAGATATAAAACCGAGTGAATTTTCTTGATTTGAAGGTTCGTTGATTAATTCATCTGGACTACTACCAACCGATTCATTTAGGGCATCTTCTGATTGTTTTATTTCAACAGTATCAGCTTGATGATCATCATCATCATCTTCATTGGCTCCAGATTTATTATTTAAATTGACTTCAGGTTCTTTCATAACAATTACACTAGTAATTGATGTTGTGTCGACGTATGTTACATCTCCCGAAATAAAATCTATCAAATTAGGGATCGTTTCTAATTTTGAATCCTTATCATTTTCCGCAACTCTTACAGATGATACATTGATTTTACTATCTGTTAGAGTTTCAATCAATTGATTTCCATTTTCAGAAGTTTTACTTTCTGGTGTTGGTTTTGCAATATCACATTTGCTAGAATCTATTCCTTGTTGAATAGTTCTGCAGTCCACTATTGCCTCATTACTGATTGATGAACGTGCAACAATATCAGGTCGTGCAGTTAAATTCATTACACAGTCCATGTACCGGTCGTAAGCGTTTGATACATCCCTTTCCTTTTCAGCGGTAGAAGGTCTTTTAATCAACTCTAAATCAAATCCTGGTTTCTCTTCGGCTTCTAATGAGTGATCATTTTCAGTCTCTTGATCATCTGCACGATAATCATGTGAACATGCAAGGTCAACATTCATATGTTCTTTTCTATTACATTCATGTTGTTTAGTGTTTCTTAAGACATACGTAGGAACATATTCCCTTGAATTAGGCACATCGGCAGCAACTTCATCATCGTACAAGGAAAGATATATCTCATCTTTTGCAACTTCTTTATACAGACTACATGTTGCATCTTCCATAATATCTTCAGATTCTTCAATTAATGTATCTTCTACACGAGTTCTTTTTACACCTTCCTCATAATCATTATGTTGATAGTTACAATTCGTATTATTACATTTCTTACATTTAATAAATTTATCTGAACGACTTGGTTCTACGTACATCGCCGAATTTGGATCCTTAGCCATGGCTTCGACATTTTTCCAAGCCTGTTCATTAGAAATATTCAATATTTCTGGAATACCATTATTATGGGGACCCGAAAGTCTTTCATGTTGAGTATCATCTTCATCGCTACTTGTATTCAACTAAAAACAAGATATTTAATATTGAATGAATATTTTCTTACTGTTGAAAGATATTTTTTTTTTTAATTTACCAAATCAACATGTGGTTCTCCTCCACCCCTTTGCCTAAGAGTAAGAGTATCTGCATAAAACAAAGTTAGTTTGTTACCATATCAATCTTATACCAACATCTTACCATTAACACTTTTTCTAATTTTCCTTCTTTCTTCTTTATTCCAACGATTATTTTCTCGTCGTTCTTCTTCGAATCCACCTCTTTTCCATGCCTCAGCGCAGGCCCGATCACGGGGAAATACTGGTCGATTATCTAAGTAAGTTAACTGAACCTAGAATAAGTATTATTTAATATAACGGCCCTATAATATACATATTATATTAATCATACACATTCCAAAATTAATGTTTTTCGATATGATGGTATCTCATTTACAACAGGATTTCCCATTAATATTAAAACTCGTAATTCCGGCATTTGTCCTAAAATCTATAATAAAAAAGAATTGAACAATCGATAATGAATTCAAAGCAGTACTAAAGATTACCTTTACTATACAAACATCATCAATTCGATTGTGTGATATATCCAGAACAGATAATGTCTTACAATTTATCAATTGTTCAATGGTCTCACCTGTTCTTAAAGAATTATGCGACAAATTCAAGGTAGTTAAAACCGGTAACGTTTCTAAAAAAATATATATATCAAAAGTAAATATGAACTATTCATCCATTAAATTATTTTTCATACCATGACCGCAATTTTCAATTTTCGTTACATAATTGTGTGATAAGTTTAATGTATCCAATTGATCACATCCATGTAAATTTTCAATTTTCTTCAAAAACAGGTTGTGTAATATAAAATATTATGCAATTAATACAAATTCAAACCTTTATTAAATTATTTTGAAGGAATAAGCATCGCAAGTCCTTTTGGTTCTCCAACCCAGATATCTCTGATATAGCATTGCATTCTAACCAGAGGCATCTTAAACCAGTATATTCTTCAAGGCATTCAATTTCCTGGTATCCTGTTATTACGAAATAAATTTCTAATTCAAGTGAAAATGAAACGAAAGTTATTTACCTTGGTAATGAAGATATAATACATCATTCAAGTGCGGTGTTAGATATAATTTATTCTTCTTACATAAATCTAAAATTCCTTTCTTGGTCATTCTATTTATATAAAAACAAGAGATTAATTTAAATGAAACAATTTATCTTGTATAATTTCTTGCCTGGTTAAACCAAGAACTTCTTTCTTAGTTTCTGTACGATTCATGGTAGTTTCTATTTTAAATCAGTTCAGATACAGTCAACTATAAAAATAGGATCTTTAAAATCAATTAATTTACTAAATTAATGAAACTCAATCAAATTGATCCAGTACGTTTGAACAAATAAATCAAAAATATCGATTAAACAATTGTTTTTTTTTATTAAATAAATCCAATGATATAAAGGCTGCAGCCATGACAATGAAACTAATTATGCAAGTGTAAAATGAAAATTTAGAAAACTTATTAGATAATGAATTCACTCTAACACATTATAGATAATAAAAAGAAGTAATGCTCAAAGTTATCTTCCAAATATGCCAGAACTGCAACTTTATCTGATTGATATTTAGAATTCAGGTACTCCACATAAGAATGATTGTTGAAGCTGTGTTTAATATGTTGAACATCTGGTAATTTTTTTACCAACTCCTCAGTACCAAATAACGCTAATTCATTTTTATAAACTCTTGATAAATGCTGATTACCAAAGTATAGATGTTTAATATCTTGGATTTGTTGATGTAAATGCATGTTATTTTGATCATTTTTAAATCCCTCAGTTATTATGTATCCAATTTTATTTAATAAGACGAGATTCTTAGTTAACAATGTCATAAGAACAAACTCAGTTGGCATAACAACGACTTCAACAGGACTAAAGAATTTCAATGCATTACATTTAATTCCATACTCCTCAATGACTTCATTCAATATATATAAAGTATCACCCGGAAATAAATTAAGACATAGTATTACCAGATGATCGATAGCATTATAAAATTTAAGTAATGCTTTCTTGTTCGGGATCTTTTTCGAAGTAACGCCTTTCAATTTACATGAGACCCTATGTTTCATACAAAAACACTAAAAACGTCAATTAGAAAATTAGATAACTAATAATTCTCTCATAATAATAGAATACTTACATTATTATAACCAATTTTAAATAATGTTTTTAATGATTTCATATAAAACTCCAAATCATATTTCATCATTAACTTGTACAATGGTAGTAATATATTTTGATAGAAATTATTATAATCCGTGATATTAAAAAAGGAGAGCAGTTTAAAAACCTAAAACAAATGTATTTTATATATTATCTCTGACTATTATATGTAAAACAAATAATAAACTTACCTCAGATTGGCAAATTTTCCCTTCCCAAAATTTTAAAATATCGGTTATAAATTGATCTGTCACAGACAACTCATATCCAATTTTCGATTGAAAATCACCAACTTTTGATAACAAAATTTTATCAACAGGATCTAATTCGTTGGTATCTTGAATTCTATTCAGCATGGGTAATATATTCATTGATGCTGCTTTTTTATATCCGGTTCGTACAATTTGATCAGTTGATCGTAACATAAATAAGTAGCCGTATTCACTAAATAATAGAGATCCGATACTTGTTCCCAATGGATATAGCGAGCCATTTAGATAACTTTTTAATGCATTTGAGATACTAAAATATTAATAAATAATGTATATGTAAATATAGTTTGAATATAAGTAACAAAAATATACCTGAATTCGAGAATATAGTGGTATGAATTATTAATTTTATTGTTCTTCCAGCAAATTGAATCATTCTGAGAATCAATTTTTGACATTGGCTGAACTTTACTCTTTCGTTTATATTTTCGTCGAAATCGTTTCATCATCTCAGAATGAATACCAATGAACTCAAAATTTACCTTATCAATTTCTGAATTGCGTACAGCAAAAAGATGAGGTTTGTATGTATTATATAACGAAATCAATGATTTCAAAGATTTATTTTCCGAGTGTAGTTCACTGTAACGTATTACCTGGCGAATTACGCAATTCGAAGCGATTTTAAAATCACTTATCAAATATAACAAGTGAGCAACTTGATCAACCTACAATAAAACATGGGGATTTGAAACTATTTTAAAACTAAGTATAATTGGTTCCACTTACCAAATGATCATATTTCAAAAGAATAACGAAAAGATGATAATATGATTGGAAATCCTCTGTTGGATTCACCTCATATCGGATAGCAGCTATTAACCAGTCCAATATAATTGCAGTCCGTTTATAACATCGGGGATCTATTGAATGTTTAATAACATAGCTGATGCATAACTGTATTACTCCTTGCGACAATTTTTCATTTGGTACCAAAATCGTAAATGTTTTAATGAATAGGTTCTCCGCTACATTAGACACATTGATTATTTGTAACATGGCATTTTTAATTAATAGAATTCATACTTACACAGAAACAAGTTAAATTCTACCAATCTCGAAATGAACGATTGAAGTTCCGCTGATTTCATCTCTCCACATTGGGAGAAGAGATGTTCCAGATATTGTTCTCCATCACTTGCTGTAAGCTGTTGTCGTTTTGAGAACTTTTCATCCAAGTAATTGTAAAAGGATTTATCGAACTCGACCATTTCACAATGTTTAACAAATTGTCTTTTAACATGAAATTGAGCCAAAACTGTCTCAAACCTGAAGAGCACAAATTTAGTTAATAATATTAATCAAACGATAAGCGAAACCAATTTACTTTAAATTTAAATTTAGGAACAATAAACAATAACAACCAACAAAAAAAAAACAAACCGCTATTTGATTGAAACGTCCGTTAAAAAGCGGGGAATTAATTAAATAGTTTATTTTTGTTCTGACAGCTGTGGCAGACAAAATACCGACTAAATTCTGAAAATCAAATTATTTGTATTTCCTCGTGGATCACAATCCGTATTCATACTTGTGTTGCAATTTTGTGTGATTTCGTTTTTGGATAACCATTTACAGTAAGATGCAACTACCCAGGACGCTAATATACACCATGGTATACAGATAACGGTATGGAATGTCAAATGAATATTACAACCCATGATACAAACCATTTCAAAATTTAATCAAATATCAGCTGACAGCCCTTATAATTTAATCTTTGTTTTTGTAAATTTTTGTTGCATACCTGGTACAATGTATCAGTCGGCTTTTCTACTTTATCGTGGTTGGGTGTTTGTACCCATTTGTCGAGAATGTCTCTTTTTTGCACCTATTATTTTTAAAACACCTATTAGGTGAAGAAGAAAGTGTTAGATTTGTAATATCTTTGGTGAATAAATTAAAACACAAATTAATCAATAGAAATCAAACTACTGTATTGTTTAATTAAATTAATGTGAAATGGCCGGCGAAGGAAATTTTAGTGATGCAAAGAGTTCCACTGTACACAGTGTACCAAAATATGGTTTCAAAGTGAAATTCAATCATGTGTTCCCCGAGAAGAGGAATCAAAATATTCGACCTAGATTTCGGCAAGCGATTCCTTTATTTCCACTGGCATGCAGGTGAGATGGCACTAAAATAATCCACGAATCATATTTCATTGAATGTAGATAATACATAATTCGAGTGGTGGCTCAGAAAATATATTTCTGTTCTTTTATAAAAACAAAAAGCTCGAATTGAAAAATTAATACTAGTTTTGTGTACGACATTATGAGATTTGTGTGATTAGATGTTACTGTTGATTCTATTCAAATATCATGATGATGTTGTCATTCATTGGTCCTAGGAACGTTCAATTCTATTAATTAATTCTAGACTATTACTTGGCAAATGACCTATTTGCGGGAATAATTTTTTTCCCATATTGATGATATTGTCTTTATGTGGTAAACAAACACCTCATCTTTATATTGGATTTGGAATTGGAAGACGCATCAAAATCTAATAGCTCACGCATTTGCATAATTTTATTTGTTTATTCTGTTATTGATTAACTTCCACACGTAAAACATGTATGACCAAATTGTAGCTTTGCTATATATTTGCTGTCAAGGGTGAACGTATTCTATAAAAAGAAAAATTTTTTTTTTTTCGCACAAGTCAAGTACTTACACAGTATCCCTTGTGTTAAGAAGGGTTCAGAATACTGGCACCAACATAAAATCGTAAAGCCATAATTTTGATGAAGAAATTGCACGTATAGCGGAATTTGTAAACAAAATAACATTTTGCTATATGACGGTATTAATATGAAAACTAAATATTAATTCAACTGTATCATATTGTACGTTTTTAATTAAATCAGCTAAAGATTTCAGAAACATTTAGAGTTTTTACTCTTTCCATTGGCATGAAATGACGGAAGTTTGATCTGGTGTTCGTATCCTCCGACATAGAAATTTATAAACACTATAGACTCAAAAATGATTGTATGTTTTAATGTTATTATTTTCGGTAGCCGCCAAATATAATGAAAGTAAATATTATACAAGCAGAGTCGATATACTTATGAAGAATAGATAAGTTTCTTATCAGGAGACTAATGTCGATTAAATGAATTCAACTAATACTGATCATTCTAGTGATGGCCACGAATACTATTCTGTTTTACTATAATTCGAACATTATTAGATGGATTATGTAGAAAAACTTAATTAAAGTGACATTGTATTATGAAATATGGTGCACATTCGACCAGAATGATAGAAAGAGAAAACTGATGTGTTGTATTCCATTAATTTAATTAAGTAGTTTGTGATTCTTTAATTAGTGTCATCCGTATGAACTCATATATTTTGCTATGGAATCATTTAGTTACCATTAAATCACTAAAATCCTAATGATTATCGTGTGTAAACTGCGACTAATGTTCCACTACAAGAAGACAAAACTTTAGTTTTGTATTTGGTTTCACACTAACAGTTTTATTTATTCTGGTGCAATCAATAATTATTGTTTCGTATTTCATAAAGTTTACATGTACGTTGTAGAATAACAAAACAGTTTTATGTTAGTTGAATTGATTGTGCAATTAAGTTACAATGAAATTGATATGCACATTTGACTTCACTTGTTGAATATCCAATACAAAAAGAATCTATAATTAGTCTTATCAATTAATACATTTGATTTTTCTTTGTGCATTGAAATGTCTACACAAATGGAAAATGGTGGGTCGTAATTTATTTAAAATATATTTGTTTATGTTACCAATGAGGAAAATTTATTATTCATTTGTAACAACACGTTTCAAATAAAACCATATTGATCGTATTTAATGAACTTCTATTGTTTTGATAATTGACTCATCAAATTAGAGAATAATATTTTAAACGTTTCTTTAATGGTTGTTGAACTACTGCTCTCCGTGTATTGGGTCACTGATATCGTTGGTTGAAACTTATGAGAAATTACTTTAAGTGGAAAAACTAAATCAAATTATTTTAGATACGATTCACGTGAACTTTACGCTGTAATACATATGGAATATTTGATGACTATAAATCACGATTCAGTCGAAATCAATATTTGTTATGAATGTATGTAAAGAATAACTGAATGGAATCAGTCAAGAGGTTGAAACGAAATAAATGATTGTTTATAATTGCTATCCATTGATTATGACTTTTATCGATTGAAGTATTTAATGAAACACACAGGTGTTTATTAGATTCATTTTACTAATTGTAACTGATTAACATTACAGATATTTCACCTACTATTGGAAGGTATCGCGAGAAGGACGTAGAGCATTAATGGATTACTATTATATGGAAAATAGTAAGCAAATGTATGGTGTACCACTTGGAGGAATCGGTGGTGGTACTATTGGTCGGGGGTTCTCTGGTGAATTTTGCCGGTATCAAATGAGACCCGGTTTATATGAGTATAACACTGTACATGCAAATCAATTTATTGTCAACATACGGAATGAAAATGATGCTACAATATTTCAGAGTTTATTGTCAACAAACAAGTGAGCAAATATCAACGCATATAACAATTAACAGTTATTTATTCATCTAATTATTCTGTGATTAATTCAGCCATATACATATAATAGTTTATAACAAATTTTATGAATTAGTTGAAATTTAAGTTTTTCATTTCCTGGCGTCTACATGCCGATTTTATTATGCTTTTATTATTTTAGTAATTTTCTTTTTTTTTCTTTTGTATTATTTTGCATGTTAAATTGGCATCAATTGAATAATCCTAATGTGCTTAATTTGAACCATGCGCACTACTATCCATCAATACTAACCAAAATAAAACCTTATAAAAATTCGTCTTGACTGTTGGGCTTAATTGACGTTATTTTACTTAAACTGTTTTGATACTACTATGTTATTTCCCTATGGATGAACAATTATCAAAAAATTAATTTTAATAACACGCAATTGGATTTTTTATTTGTTGGAATGAATATTTGGGTTTGTTTGGTAACATAATATAACTTATGTTTCCCAATCACTTAATTCACCATCAATGTTCTACTTTTTTTTTCTTTCTTTATAAAAATTGAATTTACTTAGCTATAACAACCATTCAAATATTTGTTATAGCCGATCAAAAAATCCACTGTGTTGTTGGGAAAATAACTTGGACCCAGGAAAATGTGATTATACTGGTTTATATCCGCGAGCTTGGTCGGAATATGATTTAAGTGAGTATGGTATTAAGCTCGTGTGCCGTCAAATATCACCGGTAATACCTCATGAATATAAGGATTCATCATTACCATGTGCCGTATTTGTATGGACGGTCGAGAATGTCTGTGATAGTGACCGTAAAGTATCAATTACATTTACGTTTAAGAATGGTACCGGCACTAAGAAACAAGATCACGAAGGTGAAAATGTCAACCATACATAATTAATAGAATCACCATTTTAATTATATTTACACTTTGTAGGTTCACCATCGACATCTGGTTTTGTTGAAGGATTGGCTAAAGGAGTTGGTATAAAACAAACAATCAATGGTTTGGGTTGCACTTATTGTGTATCAGCCAAAGTGGCACCAGAAGTAAATATTAGCCGTTGTGAAGCATTTGATCCGACACAGAATGGTGAGAAACTATGGAATGATTTAAAGGAAAATGGCACCCTAACTGATAAATCGAGAGATGAAGTAACCACCAAAAGTAATTTATTTATTGATTTTATTATTCAATAGTTGAGTTTCATTGTTTTCTTATTTTTAGCCAAGGAATTTGCGATTGGTGTGTGTACACAAATACAACTGATGTCAAAAACTTCATCTGATATGGAATTTGCGTTAGCCTGGGATATGCCAAAGATTAAATTCCATCATAAAATGAAAGAATATGATCGATATTATACATCATTCTTTGGGAATAATGGTGATGCTGGACCAGCTATATGTGAATACGCATTACAAAACTATTCACGTTGGGAACAATTGATTGATGGATGGCAACGTCCGATATTAGAAGACAAGTATTTTTCTTACTTTAATTATTGTGAAAGCAAAATTTGAACTATAAAATTAATTATTTTAGAGATCTTCCAGATTGGTATAAAAGTGCTATATTCAATGAACTGTATTTTATATCAGATGGTGGAAGTATGTGGTTAATCGCCGATGACGGAATTAAATCTGATTTAGCAGTAAATGATCCAAGGTTTGAATAAATGTTTTTATTACATTATTATAATGGATGATAATAGTAGAATTTTATAGATCCGCTTATGGACGATTTGCTTATTTGGAAGGTCATGAATATCGCATGGTCAATACATATGATGTCCATTTTTATGCATCCCATGCATTAGCAAATCTCTGGCCTAATTTACAAGTGAGTTTACAATATGATTTTAAGGACAGTATTCATGCAGAAATCACTGATTTGCGTAAACACTTATACGACGGCAAATCAATTCCTCGTAAAATAAAGGGTTCAGTGCCACATGATTTAGGTGATCCAGGTAATATAAATTTAATAGTCAACAAGATTCACACAATGATTAATTATTTTTCTGTCAGATGAAGAACCATTTTCTCTAATCAATGCCTATCCTATTCATAATGTTGCCGATTGGAAAGATTTAAATACAAAATTTGTGTTACAAGTTTATCGCGACTACTACACATTGAACGACATTGCTCAAAATAATGCAGAACGATCTAGTAAATTTAGTTCAATTGAATTTATAGACAAAGAAAGTTTATTTGAAATGTACATGCAAACCGACAATAAGGCAAAACTATCACCAGATGATAAGAATCCAAAGAAGTCGGCATCCGTTTATATAAATGAAACAAATGGAAAGGTGTATTTGATGGATGCAATGACATATTTGAAGGATATGTATCCAACATGTAAAATTGTTATTGACAAATGTTTAGCATGGGATGAAGATAACGATGGTGTGATTGAAAATGGTAATAGTCCAGATCAAACATACGATACATGGGTAATGGATGGACCAAGGTAATAAAATTACATTGATTATATGTGGACAAAATTTATTAGATTTGTGTTGTAGTGCATACTGTGGTGGTTTGTGGTTAGCTGCACTACATTGCATGACCGTAATGGCAAGTTTATTGGATCAACCAGATGAGAGCCTAAAATATTCTGAAATCTTGGACCGTGGAAAAAAATCGTTTGAAGAGAAATTATGGAACGGAACTTATTATAGATTTGATTTGGCTACCAGTGATAAAGAAGCTATAATGGCAGATCAATTATGTGGTCACTGGTACTTGAAATTATGTGGATTTGATTATGATGTAAGAATGTCTAAAATTCATCTAAAATTGAACTAATATTGATTCAATTCGAAATATTTTTACTAGATTTTCCCAAAGGAAAAGGTGCGTGAAGCACTCAAAACGATTTATAATCATAACGTGATGGGATTTTGTGGTGGTAATTTGGGTGCGGTTAATGGTTATATTCCAAATGCACAACATCCAGAGAAGCCTGGCCAGGTTGATTACTGTACCATTCAAAGTGAAGAAGTGTGGACTGGTGTAACATATGCTCTAGCTGCCACCATGATTCAAGAGGTAATTGTATATTAAGTTTCATACAATTGATACGAGAAATTAATAAATTTTATTTAAATATTTTAGGGAATGGTTGAAGAGGCATTCAAAACAGCTGGTGGAATGTACAAATCGATTTGGGAAAACTTTGGAATGTCGTATGAGACACCAGAAGCAATTTATGCTGAGAAACATTATCGAGCGATTGGTTATATGCGTCCCTTAAGTATTTGGTCAATGCAAGTGGCATGGGAAAAGAAGAAACAGCAGAGGGATTAAATGCTAGATGCTTTTTTCTGAAAATTAAAAAAAAAAAAAAATTAATTGTTGATCAAATTATATAAATTGCTGACATCATCTTACTTTACTGCGATAACTATAATGTTCGAATCGTTGTGATTATTTATCTGTTGGATGAACGAGTATTAAAGATTAATTTTAATTTTAATGTTCCCCTATTTTATAATTTTTTTCAATTATAATACATAAATTTATATGTGTTAGATGAAGTCATAACATAATGGTTATCCAACATAGAGTTATTTAAGCACAATTGGAATTCGCACAAATTAAATATTGGCGTCATAATGCTATCAATTGAATGGGAATGTGCAATTAAATGACATATTTAATGTTTTAATATAATACATAAATAATATGATAGTTATTCTAGTTTTAATATACTGATTTATGTGCATTAATTTGTAAGATCAAACCAATGATTATTTTATTTTATCAGACAAAACATACCATTTTTTAAATTAACGCGATGCTTAATCAGGTGCAATTTATGCGTTTGTTGGTAAACTAGAATTTAATTTTAAATAGTATTTCTATCGTGAACTGTAGGGTTAGCTAAACAGTTTAGCATTTTTTACCAGTTTATTTTCATTGTCTTATGTGACAGTGATAAACGGTCGGTTTAACCGTTGTCATGAAATTTACATAATTTAAAACAAAAAAAGTTGATTTTAAGAATTTACAAGTACTTAAGATAATAATCAAAATTAATACTTCCATATATCCCTTTCGGTCACAAATAATTTATTATTCATTTTAACTATATTTAAATGAAAAATAATGCACAAAATTCAATTAGTCAATGCATTTATCTTTTCAATGTTGATGCTAATAAATATTCAATTTAAATGTAATAAACTATAGTTTTGCTTTTGGGTGTATGACTCACGATATTTGCCCCGTACAATGAATGAATTTGCAATACGATTTCAAATATTTACATAATATGCACTATTGTCCAATTAAATGGACTAAAGTTCAATGACCTCTTGATGTCCCATCCGTTGTTATACATTTTAAATACTCTATTTATTTACAATCAATTCGTACCATTGATTGAAACTTGGTGGGAAAATTTCAATTCTATTGGACACTTCCTATAGGAATTTGGAATTTTTGTTAGTTACGTCTTTTTCAAGAATAGATTAAAAATCAGCTGACATAACATTCCAAAGTGGACATACGTTGTAAATTTTTTACAATCATGTAACTTTCTGATTTCTCGTACTAGTGGTCTTGATAATGTTAATTTATAAATTCAGACATTTAATGTCTCGTTGAAAACATCATCTCTTGACTTACTGGTGTCAGTCAAACTTATTTACTTTTTACATCAATTTATTTTGTTAATACTATTACTAAATTTTAAAAGTGTTCATTGTAATTTACAAACAGAGTGCAAAAGAACTTTTTTTTTATTAAATCAGTCCTCGAAACAAGTGTTATTTTAACTAAAAATGTATACAGTACACGGACACCGTCTTTTAAACTTTTTTCAGAAAATCGAAAATCGCGCTCAGCGTAATGCGTCCCATCCCCCATCACCCCTCGTCTTCAATGCAACCAAATTTAATGGAAGAATGGAAGAAACTATGAATTATAATATTACTACGTTTTTCCATTCATCCGATGAAACCAAAGACAATTTCAATATCTACACGTTGACACCAGATTCAGTTGAATCCGATATAAAAACATCTAATTGAAGAGACCGATAAAAATGCAAGAAATCGGTATCTTGCAAATAGATGTCAGACTTCAAAGATACTTCTTGGCATATTTGCTTACTATGCTATGACATGCAGTTACACACATATAAGAATTATACACATATCAAATCATCATTCGTCCCATCCCTCTCTCTTCTCGTCTGAAATTGAAAGTAAAATTTCCATAAGAAAACAGAATCCTATATTTTGATTATATCTTCTTTTTTCCTTTTGCATATGGGAGTAAAGACAATTTCATTCTTCACATGATACTATCTGAATCACCTGTCTTAGAAAGAAATCATCGAATCAG
>JXOR01001323.1:0-44245 GCA_001014335.1 Coboldia fuscipes
TCACCATGTCCAGTATAAGTAATATACTATAGTTCCAGTTTATCTGTACTGGTTGGTACTATTGCTTTTGTGTTACTTTGCGTTACTGTTCCACAAGAGCCAAAGAAGATTTATTTAACAAACAGGTTCTTACCTCAGTTTGTGAATTTTCGGATATGATGGTTTGGCAGTACCATCGATTATTAAAAAAATAACTGAAATATTGCCAAACACGATGGGTTTCCTATTTGTTTTCTTTTAAACCAACGAAATAACATAAATTTTAAGGTTAACCACGATCAAATAAAACAAAAATATTAAGGTTTGTAGTCTAAAGTTTACAAGAAATTAAACTGAACAATCGTTAAAGTTTTTTTTGTTTTATATTTCTTTTGGTTATCGTCTTGATTTCGCTGTTTGGTAATTCGCTTCGGTGATCAATTTATGCCAAATGTAAGAAGTTGTACGGAAGAAGAAAGAATAACAAAATTCACATGTTTATGAGAAACGTTGATGGCAAATTAATAAAAGTTTTTTTCTTAATGTAATTTTTATATTCGTTACGGATTAGATGATGGTGTCCGGTCGTTTGTTGGTACATAATGGAGAATTTCGTCAACCAAAATGTGACAATTATACGTAGTTTTACTACAGTTAAAGTAATTCTTTTAATGTGATTAACATGAAACAGATAATTGCTGATTAAATTCAAATTTAATTATTAACCTTTTGAGTTCCATTTGGATTCCATTGACGAGATAAGATAAGTGTTTGTTGTTGACTATGATTGTACTAGTCAACATGGGAGTTCCATCGTATTCCAGAATTAAATAGCTTTTCAAGACAAATGACAGTTCCCATACGATTTGTTTGCGTATAAGTAATTTATTCATCTTATCAACGGTTTGAATATGAGAAGTATTCAAGGATTTCATTGAGGATCGTCACTTGAACCTTAACAACCATTGCGAATCGTAATAAAGCACGATTTTGTTCGAATTAAATACACAACCAAGTTAGCATAAATCATAATAATTTCATGGAATTTATTAATTCATCGTCAATTTTAAATGGTTTCTTTCGTGTGGTTCTTTATTATTTTTTTTTTCTTTAATGCAATCATAGGTACGTATTGCAAATTGAACAAGAGATGGAAATAAAACATTTGTAAGCATACAGAAATGATGTCTGGACAAATGAAAATCTTCATCCATTTTTTGTTTTGTTATGTTATGCTTCATTTGTATTCATATTGAATGAAATTTTTATTTGGTTGTCCCGATGGTACTTTTAACACTTTAAGCACCCAATGTCTGGACAATGGCATTGATACCGGATTAGTCATCCTATATATTCCATTTAGAATTTTTCTGAAACGTTGAACACGTTAAAGAATAACCACGATTTCATTTACCATTCGTTTACTATAATTCATGTAAAAGAGCAATAATAAAGCGTCATTTTTCCCTGCTTTTTATTTTCATTTATATTTCCATTGCAATCGATGGCTTTTAACGCGCAATACCAGCAGTAACAGTGAAGGAAAAAAAAATGCAAATGTAAAGAACCAGAAATGAAAAGAAATATCAGAGTGCAACCACTTGAACCAAATAATAAAAGATGAACGACAATTTTGGTTTGCGAAAGGAATATTACTTATTGTATTGTATATTATGTTAAGGAAAACAATGGAAATATTGCAATTTATTGTTGTATATAAGCAACCACATTGGATAAAAAAATTATACTTTCGCCGGTGTTGATTGCAATTCCTCTCGTGTTTAGTTGGAGTTTCACATGAATTGCATTGCCTGTTCTAGGCCTTGTTGCTGTGCGAATTGCATCGGTGCATATTGGTGATTTCAAGTTCAGTCAGATGCTGGTTAATTTGTGACACACCAGTTGGTGAAAGAGAAAGTTCACATTCTAATATGAGTTGATAGCAATCGATGAGCTTTCTTACCAGACGGTCAAGAAGTCTTTCATCTGTTGTACGATTTCTTAAGATTTTTTGTTTTTCTGTGTTTGAATTTTTCAAGACAACGTTAATACTCAACGAAAGACATTCTAAGGTTGGGCCAAATGCTATCGTGACGTTCGAGAGATACTATGATTAAGCTAAAATATTTGAATTTATCAATTATGTTGAATATATTTTTGGCAATCCATTTCCGCTTGATTGGAATTCAAATGTTGTGCTTAACTGATGACGGTAACATTTAAAAAGTTATTAGAACGTAACTAAATAGATTCAATAATTATAAGTATTTTGGAATATTTGAATTTAATTTGCAAATGATTTTTCACTTTTTTTTCAGTTTTAATGATCATTTCCTCAGTTGAATTGATTAATTGTTAACTTTCATTTGTAAATCAGTATGTGGTTTGTTGACTGTGTAATGGGGTGGTCCCCCATGTTTTTTTCTTTTTTTTTGAACTAATTAATCACAATGCTGGAGATTACTCTTATGTGTTTTTTAATTTGCCATTAATTAATAATTCATTTTAATTGGAATCATGTTGGGTTTGTAATCAAACTCATGCTCCAATTAAAATTGATATGATTTTTCTTAATTTTTAAGATGGTTATGCTTCTCTTTTCGTACAATTACATAATGACAATTTTAGTCTATTTGGTTGGTTTGAAGATAATTTTCAC
Source organism: Coboldia fuscipes (assembly GCA_001014335.1). Classification (NCBI taxonomy): domain Eukaryota; kingdom Metazoa; phylum Arthropoda; class Insecta; order Diptera; family Scatopsidae; genus Coboldia; species Coboldia fuscipes. The sequence continues at coordinate 2,639 of JXOR01001323.1, forward strand.
CATTATTTTGTTGAATAAAACATTGCATCATTTTACAATCAACGATGCTTATTATACAGTTGACGGTATGTAGAGAGGTGTGCGCTAGTTAAAATCAATTATTAACAATGATTTTTATACAGAAATGTATTACACCAGATTGAAGCACTAGCCGAAAGAAAACAGTTAAACACATTTCTTCACTGACATTCTCCTACTGTATGGTAATAGATTGAATCATAATATGTGAATATTATTTGGAAATTCTGTTAAAGTAGGTGAAATAAGATGATTGAGCGAAGAAGAAATTTGTAAAATTGCCAAAAACAAAACTCAAAAATCAATGCTTGAGGAAATTAGTTTATAATTTGAATGTTTTCCTTTATTTTACTTTTTGCAATATAATCGTGTAATTTAACGTTTATGAGTTTATAAGACACAAAAGTGTGCTGAATTGAATGAAGTGAGAAGATAACCAGGTGTTACATTTAACTCTTTATTTGAGAGAATAGCCGAATAATTAAAAGTATTTGATTACTAATGGGAATGGAAGTGTATTTTTATTGAATTGCAAAAATACGAGATGGAAACTCTTAGATAACCGGTAGTATTTATTCGTATGCAATGGACATTCCATATTAGAATGGGGGACAATGTGCTTGACGATGTGTCTTAGCAAAATACACACGATTTCGAATTTGAAAGAGAAGAATTATTAATGGATTCTATGATTCAGCACATTAAATAATTGACAATTGAAATTGTATATCGTTTAGCTGTTGTAACAGAATATTTTTATGAATGAAAATACACCACTTATTGAGACATCGTTTCCAACACTAAAATCATCTGAAATAAGACAACTGTAAACATATTTAGATATCAAGTTCATCTTAAATATTTAACTGGTCAAATGGTGGATGCCTTTTTGTTTCATTGTATCCAATTGTCACCTTGAATGCGGTGAACAACTTTCTCATAAATGTTGATTTTTTTTTCAGTATTTTTAATTCGATTCAATGTAAGGAAATTTATTCTTATTTGTTGCTTTCTGAATCAATGACTTATAATTGTTTAGGGGAGACAACAAAAACTCATGTATGTGAGGTGACTATGGGATTTGATTATTAGCGGAAAGTTTAAAAATTGTTTTACATTAACGGCCATTTAATGCGGTTAAGCATAATAAATTGGGTTGACAGTAAAGAATTGACATGACCACTTGATCACCATGATCTGGATATCTTATGTACATGAGTGTAACGTTTCATTAAGAATTTATTAAATAAATCATAATTGAAATGATCGAATTTCATTTGAATAAATTCTATAAAATTTAGAACATTGAATTCTATTAGAATCCAATGATCAATAACATGGGAAACCTTTTAAACAATGCCATACGTTGTACTATTGAAGTGAACTATTAATGAAATCAATTAATAAGATGTGATAAATCAAGATTTTGTCCAAGTAATAAAGGCTCCATTGTCTTTAATCTTTTTTCGGATTTTATAAGTCTGATTGATTCATTTGACGCTATTATTGATCACATAACCAAAGAGATAAAAATTATTTTGTTTTTACGTTTAAAGAAAGTAACTTTCTTCTTCACGTATGGATTGATACATTAAAAAAATGAAAAGACATCATTGAATTATTTATAAAAACTTGCGTTTTATAAAATATCTGGTCAGTTGTTTTTTTTTCGGCCAGAAATGACAATTAAACCGAATAATGGTGCATGAACTGTTGAATTATATGATAAAACTTTTATGATATCATGAAGTTATAAAACACCCGATACATTATACAGTGGTAGTTGACTACAAAAAGTATAATATGTAACAGGTTGGTAATATTTCATTTATATGATATTTTCCGGTGAAATTATTTGCATGAAGAAAGTGGTTATCTTGTGGTTAAAGAAAAGAGTGTGATGAGTCTTGAATATGCAAAAAAAGAAGTCATTGGTGTCCAGTAAAATGATTGAGATTACGATATAAAACTAATGACCAAAACTAATATGATTACTGGTTGCATATCACCAATATGAGTTAATGACCATTCATTTTATTTTTCAAATAGGAAAAAACAATTACTATGATTTCATAAGAGACCGTCAGCTATGCGATTATGTCGTTAAACATTTCGATGCCAAATTATATGAATTATTACTGCTTGTTGCTGTCTAGTATCTTGTATTGAATGCGTTTAAGATTCCATTTATCTTTCAAACCGGAATCAATTTTGTGCTTTTTGTTTTGTTATATGAACTCTTTTGATTGTTGATATTGTGTAATAATATCAATTTTTGCTAATTTGTTTTCTTTAAACAAAACTAAATCTCATTTCAAATTACAATTTCATTGTTTATTAAAATTTTTTTGTTTTTGTAACTAAGATGTGCAATTAACAGAAACAAATGCAATGATTTAACACTTTTGTAAAATAAAAGTGCATTAAATACATGGCAATTCATTAATGTGATTATTATTTTTAAAATTCATTTAAGTGAGTTAAATACAAATGTGGTATAAACAGTTATAATTAAAACAAATGGTATTAAAATCATGTACTGAATTATCGTTTAACATTTGTTATTAATATGATTATTAAGTGAAATACAAATAATTTTAAAGTTTGTTATACGCACGCTTATAAGGTACAATCGGTTTATATTTACACTGTAATGTGGAATGCATATTATTCGTAGAAAATACGAATAAAAAGAAATGTAAATCAACGAATAAAATTTCATTCAGTGTTATTTGCAACCTGTGAATGTTTTAATGGGTCAGTTTATGAATGAGGCAAGCATAAATATAATAAACACTAATGGTATGGAATTCAATAAATGGTAATATTGTTTATAATTAAACATTGAAATCATAAGTGATTATGCAATCGATAAAGGCTACTAAACTTGACTAACAAATACATTTTGCGTTACTTGAATTGCATTTCCCCCCCAAATAAATTTATTATTTCATGATTTATATTCATCTGTTGTACAGTGGACCAGAAATAATTGTAATATGTAGGAAGGTGCGATTACCCACGCTTCGGTCATTTAATTAATCGTAAGTGATTCTAGTCAAAATCATAAAACCCTATGAATTGTATTCATGATAAATATCTAGAGCAGAACAATTTGAAGTCACAATATTTGAATATGAATTCAACAAACAAAACTACTGATTGCATATTCAAAGGGATTGATCGATTTTAAACGTGAAAAATTGTTAGGTGGAACATTGATTTAGATGAATTAGGTCGATCAATGTACGTGAATATGTGGCATTGCTTCCAGAAATTCTAGCAATTCATTACAATGTAATGATATGAACGACAGATTATGGTTCCTGGAAACAATTAAATTCAATACCAATTAATGAGCGTTCATTTACCTTTGTTTTATTTACACCAAAACGTTTTACAATGTTAATGAATAATCTTCTATACGATTGTTTTCACATAAATGTCATGCTAAAGATTCAAGTTTTTTAAGAAAAAAAAATAAGAGGGGAATCACATTCCTGAAATAATTCATCTCCTAAACAAAAACAAAGTTCAACGAAACCACCTTTCCATTGGTATTTAACATTAAATCAAATAGCTAATGGGAAATAATTATGTTTCTCAGTATAAACTCAATGCAATTCAAATATAATTTGATGTCAAATTGTGTATTTAACGATTTATATTTTATTCACTGTAAATGCTAATAATTTTGTTCGGTAAAAGAAACAAATATTACTATACTTCATAAGAAATCAAATAAATGTAATGCAAATGACAGTGCTAATAATAAAGCGTATGGAATTGCATTTACCATCCAAATCAATTGGATTTGTTAATCGGTTCACAATCACCACAAATCTTGACGAATGTCTGTACATTCAATTGCATTTAACTCGATTTAACATTCTTTTGCGGCTTAACTCATAAGCACAGACACGCGAATATTTTGTACTGAAAGCATGCACAAGACGAAATATTACAGCTAATCGGTTTTAATTTTCAATTTGGTAGCAATTTATTTTTTCTTATAAATTTTATAGACACAGTTTAGTGTTACATTTGGTAAAATGAAAGTGAATTTATTCAATAATCTTAAATATTTCTCTCTCCCTCTCTTACCATTTAGGCTGCAATGCGTTTAAAATAAAAAAATAAAAAAGTCATTCGTTTGCAATATGGATTACATTTGGTCATTAAATTTCATCAGACTGAGACGATTGTTACTATGGCAAAGTGTTACCATTGAAAGAATATCGAATGCATAGTAATGATTAGATGCATTTTGAGAGTGATAATAGTTTATCGAATTAGCACCGCAAGGCGTCGAATAAGCAGATTTGTATAACAGGTAATTCTTATTTTGTAATCTATTTTATGTTAATTGCTGTTAATTAACAGTAATGACCATCTTAATCAATGTATCCCTCAAGTGTTGATTACAACTTTTCACTTATCTCTTATACGAAACATTTATCAATGCACATTTGATGCATATCACAGGTCATTCACTTGCAACAGATCAAATAGTTTTAATTGATAAAAGCTTTTCTTATTTAAACATACGATATTTTGGTTACATAATTAACTGATTAACTTTCCTTTAGTGGTACGCATTGGCACCTTGAATAGAAAACTGTTTTTATTTCTTCTATTCATTAAATAATTTTGTTGTTTTGCCTTTTATATTCATAATTTTAATATTCAATAAAAGAACTTGATTCCATATGAATGTTATTCGTTACATATTGATGACATAAAAATTCAGACAAAACGTTTTTTTTTTTTCAATGAATAGTTTATCAGTTACGTTGCAGTGTCTACATAATTGTAACCGTAAACAGAAGAGATTATGCCTATAGGCGTTTATGGAAAAATTATTAAAACAAAATTTTATGTTTTTTGCTCTATTCAAATCGATTTTAATGAAACAGCAAGGAATGGAATTTATTGAATTTTAAATAGTCAAATATTAAATGCTTCACATTCAATAATCACTTAACCAGTGGCTGTTTAATTAAAAATTTGACAAAATTTGCTGAATATGAGATCCAAATACCATTGAACTTAATCAGTTTAATTGAATTCACTGTATGGTTTTGTTTGTTTTAAATTTATTGGATTTGTGTGGATTATTGTGTAACACTTCTATGACATTTGGCTTACGATTAAAACAGACTTTGGAGTGCATTTACAGAATTTTACGGTCAGCTTTTTTCATTTTGTGTTTTTGTATTTTGAATATTAAAAGTTTACGAAGATGCTTAACACTTGACTACTGAGTATGACATCATCATTAGTGTATTTTATATGTTATTCTACGTTTTAATAATCGTTGTGGTATGATGTGTTGTGACACCTTCATTAAATCATTCACCAAAAAGTATTTAATCGATATGATGCTGAGAACACGCGTGATTATTCGAAAGCTTCCAATTTTTTAAAAGGTTTTATATTCTGTGTTGGTTTTTTGCCAATGGAATCTTGTCATGCAAACATAATTTTTAGTAAATATTGAAATAAAAATTTTTGTTTTTATCCCCCCAAATACCCATAAGACAAAGAATCTGAAATAATGAGATTTTATTTGGCATAGCAGACAATGTTCCAAGAATATTGTGATTATTTGTGATGATCATATAACAATGGACCATTTGGTAGCCAATGATATGAATCACTTCGTAATATTTAAATACTTATAATGTAATCAACTGAATTAGAAACAATAGTCAATATCGAATGTTATTTATTTTAATTGAATTTTCATTATCTGTCAATAGAATAAAAATTAGCGAATGCATCTGGTGTGAAATTCAATGTGATCATGACTATAAAATTTTATTAAGAAAAATAATAAACTTCTTCATAAATCATGTGATAACTTTCAATAAAATATTATCTATCGTTTTATGTTTTCATCAAATTAATTGGTGACTCTACAATGTGTGGCATATTGATGAAAAATCGTCACTTTCCACTAATTGAAAATGTGGCTTAGATGAAATTGTTTTTTCATTTTATTATTTCTAGTATCAATACGTTGTATTATCATACAAATTTATTTAGAGCAAATGGAAGTGCTATTTGATACATACGGGTTGATCATAATTATAAAACGTCAAGAAATTGATAATTTAGTGGTTAAAATTCATGTGATCGATTGGCAAGTTAATAAAAAAGAAAGAAATGTTGTAAACTACTTGACACCTTTATATCGATTTTGTCATTCAAATGACTTGAGGTATTTGCTTATTCAATTCAATGAATTTAGTCAATTTTTTTTCTTCTGTATTCTATTAACTGATTGTTAAGTAATAAAAGTATTTAAATGAGTTTATTACTCATATCTTAATGGTTGGTCTATAGGTGATATTCAATGATTATTTCTTGTTGCCACCTAAAATTTATGTTTTTGTAATAAATTGCTCCATTTGTGGTTTTTAATTGTATTGAGCTTAGGTTTTTATTTCCTTCAGTTGTTACAGTGAGGTAATACATTATTTGATTTTTGTATCCTATTTACACTTTGAATAATCAATAGAGTTCATTGTGCTTCCCATTACTTTAAAACCATACAAGTGATATTCAGTAAAAGTTTTATGGATATAAGAAATGATAATTAAGAAAACATTTTAATGGAAAACTGATTGATTTACAATGTCAATTTGAAAGTATCCAATCTTAAACTCATTAAATTGGTAATTAATATAATTTGCTTATCAAATGGTATCAATTTAATATTAAAACTAAAAGTGTTTCATTTTATAACAATGTAATGTCTGTGCACTGCTATTGATCGTTGAAATTTTTATTCAATGGAATTTTAAGTTTTGTAACAACATAATCATTTAAATTATAAAGTTGAATGCATTTTTGAACTGAATAATAATTTTAGCTGTAATTAATAAACGATTATTTTATTATTTATGAAATTTCAAGTGAAACTATCATAACACTTTATTAACGTTAAAATAGCTGATTTTCTGGTTTAATATTCTCTCGATCACATGTCGTATTTGTCTGATATTTGTTGTTTTTTTTCTTTTTAATATTTATGCAAATACTGTTGCATTGAAGACGATAAAACCGCAAAAAATAAAAGTTTTTATTTTAATAATATTTCAGAGACGGAATACCATAAGACACCAACCAGATCTTATTGAAGAATGGTAAACAACAATACCAGTACAGAGACACTTAAATCTTACATGGAAGATGAAAAACAGAATAACAAAGAAATCGAGTAAAGATCAATCCTGGCATTTTCAATTCTTCCAGTGGATTTTATTCCAATGGAATCATCTTGAGCGTGACAATAGTAGTGGGCCAAAGTAAAATCCGATGAGAATATCATCTAATCTGCGACATATCGTTTATTGTTGAACCACATAAAGGAAGAGTCGAACATAACCATTTAAAGTTTGACTTTTACAATTTTAATAAAATGCAATTGCCTTAGGAAACGAATAAAAACGATGGTAAAAAAAGGTGATTTTCTTTTGTTATTTTTATTTTTTTCTTTTACTTATATGCCAAGTGCATTTACAAGTAATTCACTGTATTTTTCCTATTTAAAGTGGTTAAAACGTTTTTCCTAAGATAAATTTTATATTTTTGCATATTCATTTTAGTATAAAACCCGTTGAGTGTGTATACTCATATCAATATTGTTAATTTTATTTAAAAGGTTTTACATAACTGCCATCAGACTGAGACAAGAAGTGGCTGGAGCTATGAACCCTACCCATATTTCTTTCTGTGTTACCGGCCTCTGTGTACTTAACATCGGGGGGATATATTTGGTTGTTTGTTATTTACGCTCCTTTGCCGTGTGTGTGAGTGTGTTGTGTCTCCCATAGTTATGGTGCAGAGTTATAAGGTAAGCGATCAATATTATGTATAACCGTCCTAAAACTTAGTAAGTTTGGCTTTTCATTTTTTGAGAAAATATTTATAATATGTTGAATATATTGGCAAATCATTTAGACCGGTTTTCCAACATTGTATTTTATGTTTCAATATAATTTTGGTATGTTTTAATATTGAGTTCTTTAAATGAATATAATTTCATTTTCGATGAAAAGTGTTATTTTAACTGCTGGAAGCAAAAACGTTTTTTTTTTTTTTCTGTTTCTGATTCATGGTAAAGCGAATTGATGAATGTTTAAGGGGCGGCTGGGTACGACCCATCAAAATATTTTATTTAATGAATTTATTGCTTGCAATACGAATGCATAAAGTTAAAGAATTTGGATCGAATTTTTTATTTAGCAATACTATTGGCCATTAATAAAAATATGAGATGCTGAGAGATGAAATTTAATTATAATTTTATTGTGAAACATATAAAACATTTATTAAAACGTATAAATTAATTGAAATTTAATTTAAAATTTCTTCTCTGATGATTTGACGAATAGTTTAGAAAGTGTCCGGATCTATTTTAAATGTGATTAGAGGATGCGCTGGCGTTTCTTATTACCAATTAACACTTTGACCAATGATGTTACGTGTTCAATTAATTGATGTAACACGTTGAATGGATTAGCAATGATTATTTCACTGACTTAAACACATGTATTGTACTTGATGAAATAAAAACGGATTCATAAAACATATCTATTATCATATCTAATAAGCGTGCGTTAGAGATTAAGAAAACATTATGTTATGGTTATGTTTACCATTAATATAATAAGCAGCTCTTTTTTTATTTTCATTTCGTTTGGATATTAATGCTAATTTTAGCTAAAAACTCTTCTTTTTTTTTTTTTTATTTCATATGATTATTCAAATTCCTTATGAAAATATTTAATGAGTGATGTAAAAATATGTAGCATCAAATTGCTTGAAAACATTTTTAGTAATTTTGGTGAATGAGTGAAATAACCAAAAAAAAAAAAATGTGATGAGACTTTGAAGGTCATTGAGAAGCCTAAATTCCGTTGAAGATATAAAGGTATTTTAAATAAGTTTCCTCTCTCTAGTTATAGAGATGATCAGGTGAATTAATAATCAATCGTACAGATATTAATGTGTAGGCCATATTTAAATACAATTCCTATAAAGAATAACACTGGAACAAACAATATGAAATAAGATCTGAATTTAAAATCTCGTGTAAGATGATTCAATACACCAAGATCACATATGTCGGATTGGATCACACATGTAAATGAGAGATCATCAAGTGAATGTGATTTTAATCAATTCAGATCAGCTGATGACATTGATAACAGTAATTCTTTTGGATGCACATATACACCTTGTCAACGTAGACATCAAGATCATGTGCTAGTAATAATTGTATGTTAAGTATCGGAAATTGTGTGCAACAAGAATAATCGGAATTGAGTCAGTCAGCGGTACATGACAGTACAGATTATAATTAAAAAATCATAATCATGATCTCAATTGAGAGGAAATAAATGTCACAATTATTAGTTAACCTTGATGTCTGAACAGATCAACTAAACTCGTTCATTAGTTATCACATAACAATGTTGCATAACCAACGAATAGAAATATTTAAAAGCGATTAATTATTCGTAGTTACCGGTCTTATCATTTAATTTGAATCATTGAAATGTAATCTAAAGTAGTTTAATGAATTTACCATCTAATATGAATAGAGGAACAACGGTTAATGACACCAAATAATTACAATATACAAACACATACTTTTTAAATTAAAATGATTATCGTATCTTATAATAATGGATTCAAATCAAAGTATGTTAACACAGTCACAATAAATCAGTTTGGCCAGTTAAAATATAGAACGACGTAATGAACAGTTTAATTTAGAAGGGCATAAACGTCTAATTATGTTATTGCTTCTATGCTGCTCCTGCTTAACTCATTCAATATTCTGTTTGAAAATTGTGATTTGTTAATTGTCTCTTAATGAATGATTGTGTAATAAAAATGGTGGAGTTTCATATTTCATCTTCTTGCTAGTTACTGGTATAACCATAAGAACTTCCATTATTAGATTTTTTTTTTATTCCATTTTCTGGTGTGCATAATTGTTGGTATGCTGAGTATAACTAACAAAAACTAATTTATGAGTGAATGGAATTTTATGTTGCAATAATATGCATAAATTATTTATTTTTAATGTTAAACTATAATGGTATACAGTTGCATTTGGTTCTTATTCAATGTGAATTTATGTGACTGATACATTGTTATAACAACTACATTATTTATTGTTTTCTGTTGTTGTTGTTTTTTTTTTTCGGGGTAGGAAATGATAGTGAACTTGGTTGATTTAAAATTCGTGATTAAGCTAAAAACACTAACATGATTGCTGAGGTTTTCGTTAATCCCTGAACTAAAAATTCCAACCAAATACAATTTTTGTACAATTACTTTAATTTAAAATCATTTGTAATTTACATCTCTTGTGAATTGTCAGATGATATGATGTTAATTAATTTATCGTTTTATTATTCTTGAATAATTTCTTAACATAAGCACTTTGCATTAACTAGAAGATATGCATTTTATACTGCAATAGAAATAAAACATTAAAAATACAATTTTATATGTTGCGGTTACAATTCAATTCGGTATGTTTCGAATGTGAATTTGTTCAAGTTCTTTAACTTTTATTACAATTGTTCCAATACACATACGTAATTTTAACTATTTGCAACTGAGCAATGCATCGATAGAACGAATAAGGTAACGAGAGGGTATTGACCATATAAAAAAACATAAAACAAGTCGATTGTTTTATGCATATTTTACACACTATTTGATTTTTGCTAAATAAAATCCCTTTTTGATTCAATGGCTAATGGGATTTGGATACAAATAGTTAAAAGAACCAGGAAGATTGTACAGTATTAAACCAAAGAAAATATAAAGGAATTTAAAAGTCGATTAGATGTACTAACGAATAAATGTGATGTAGTTTCACGTTTAATTTTTCAACAAGATTCAATACCTGATGTTTGTGGAATAACCATAATGAATAGAAGTTGATGGGATATGTAACTCATTGCATTAAACTTTTCTTAGTCTATTTTATTATCACGTGAATATAAGAACATTAAACGATGGGAGGCATGTAAAATTGGTATGGCAAAACTGACGAGTATGCGAAATAAAAAAAATTTGCTAGACGATTGAAATTAAACCATTCCGTTGTATGGAAATGTGATGAACTACAGAAAACTAAAAGAATTGCCATTCGTTTCACTTAAAGTTGTTAATTTCACCGTATGATTACTCTTTTACCTCTAATTTATTCTAATTGTTAGATCGGTAACGTTGATGTGTTTAAAATATGTTCTGTACATTTGGCGGGTGTGTGATTAATAAAACGTCCAAAGAATTTAATTACGATGAGTCCGTTAACATTCAACTACGGTTTGTTTATACCAATTTACCAGGTATAGTTGTTGGATTGCAAATTATTCTTAAGACATCATTTTCTGTTAAAATGTTTAGCGTTTACCAAAACAATTTGGTTCATTGAACTTTCGTTTTGATGATCTTATTTTAATTTGGATTAGAAGGGATTTCATCAGATTATTTCCTTTATCTCACTATCATTTGGTGTAATACAACATTTTTCTTACATAATTGGTGATACAGAGTGTTTTTAGTATGATTGCCTATTATTGAGGTTTACACATTCACGGGTATTTGTAGAAACGTAACGAAAATTGATTAAAGTTTAACTGACTGAATCGTAATGATTGTGTATGTTCAAATGTGTTTGAAACAAGAAAACATAATAATTACCATCGGTAACATATTTTTCCAGTCGTTGACTATATTACCACCTTTCAAGACGCATAATGTAATAAGTGAGTGCGTAAGAGATTATATAATTTATTTCAAATAATAACAAATTAGAATAATTTGTTAGTGGAATGATAATTGGATTGAAAAGAAAAGAAAATGTTAAAGTGATTGTAGGGCATGGGAAAGTTCTTTTTAGTTCTCTCGTTTCATTCATCTGAAGATGAATGTGGAATACTAAATCAGTTAGAACACGTAAATTGTCATTCAATTCGTGTCTCCTCTGATAATGAGAACAATTGATTAACCTTTTGCTTCACTCAACGATTATTTCTTTAGAGCTTTCATAAGTTTCCTGTTTTTTGCGTGACCAAATTTATTTCTTTTGTTGTTTCATTAACTTTTTTGTTGATTTGCAATCTAATTGTGCAAAATTCACCGAAATTATGGAATTTATAATTTAGATAATGAACGATTTTCTGTTGTTTTTTTTTTTTCATTTAATGCGATTGCAAATTATTTCTCCACTTATTTTTTTTATGTAAGTTTGAAATCAATTCGGTAGAAAATATGGATCAGTTTCGTTTTTTCTTTATCCATAATTTGTAATCAACACTTTGTGTACAATTTTACTTTTTTTGGGGAAAGTGAATGATTTAATTATAAATTATGTTGCACACGAGAACAATGTTAAATGATGTTTTAAATTTCATAGTGTTTCACTTATTCATTTATGCATTAATCGAATTAATGAAATCATCTTATTTATTATAATGAAGTGATGATGAGTTTTATGTTTTTATTATTCTTTGAAATCAAACGATGTAATCTCTATTTTTTATTCAAAATAGTTGATTTCTATTATTTGTAGATTTTATTCAGCGTCAAGTCATCATTCGTAAGAATAAAAGGTTTTTCCTTATTCAGGTAATTCAAAAAAAATGGTAAATGATCGAATGACCTTCATTGATTTTCAACAATTCAAACAGTGTACAGTAACAATATAGAGTTCAGTACATTCTCGTTTTAATATTTTCGTTATGAATTTTTTTTTTCTAATAAACCAATCAACGTACTATTTGAAGGCTTTTTTCTTAGACTCGATTAGTAGTTAAAGAAACGCCATTGAAGTGTTTAATACTTTGAATAGAATTGGCAGTCAATTAACACAATCATAAATTATTAAATTTATTAATTGTAATAAACCTCTGCCACCTTATCGTCACTGATCAGAAAAATACGTTGAAAGTACATGAACCTCTTTGAACACCTTCGAGGTATTTCAGGTGAAGGATGATTTATTAATCTGCTAAGTAAAAGTTTGATGTCAATAAGAATAATTAAAAAGTAAACGATGATTTCCTCAAATAAGTAATGGCATTGGGTAATTCCATTACATTCTTTATTATTTGAATTACGTTCATTCAATATAAAATATACAAAATAAAAAATGAAACTTTATGCTAAACAGTTCATCATAATGAAAAAACACATTCCAAATCACTACTGCATAATATGAAAGCGTTTAATGAATACAAAATGTTCATGTTATGTTGATTTTTAGTAGTGTGAAATGCATCTTCTTAAACATTATACTTGATCGCATCAGATAAATAACTTTATTTGATCATAAATTGAGTGAGTGAGAGAGAAAGAATGAAAATTGATAAGGCGACAGGTTAATACTTTCCCCAATCTCTAAACAACCGCTAATTATTCTTATGGTCGTTTTTACATAAAATTGAAATCGACAAATGTACACAATTAAAAGAAAAAAAAAGAAAATTCCAGTTGCTAGTTAAAGAAATACAAAATCCATCTGACAAGGTCATCATATTCAAAATAGTAATTGAATAAAACATCGTATCCCACTGTTATGGACAGAAGAAAAAAGTGTGGTCATTAAAAGAAATCTTCCTATTTCAAGTAGTTTTAATATAATGGCAAATAGCCATCGAAATGATATTAATGAATTCTATTTAAGGTGTTGCGTTGAAATAATAAGCACCAATTACTCATTATGTATGGCATTTATTTAAAGCCTTCCGAAAACAATCAAATGATATGATTAAGTCTTAAAAATGAGATTTTAATAAGATTGTTTTAATATGATTGGCGTTATATTCTTCATATTTCGTGATGTATACACTTGTTTTACTATTTTTTTTTCTTGTCTGATGATAAAAAATACAGAAGAACTTGAAAGAACTGCGTGTTATAATTGAAGATAAAGGAAGTAGCTGAATCTGTTGTACAAACTATAACCGTTGAATGGCATAAAGTAAAAGAAACAAAATACCATCGAAAATCAAACCTGAAATTATCGTGGATTCATACGCTTTAACTGTTAAGTATTAATTCACATAATTCTTTTGGATGAGTATGGCCATTTTTAATGTTAGACATTTCAACAACGATATTAAACAGTCAGTAATCATAATGTAGGTAATCAGGTATGGATTTTTTTTTGTTACTTGAGTTATAAACTTTTGATTTTTTTTTTTTTGTAATACGTTAGTTTAAAACGTTACAAAAAAATCAAACATAACAAACACTGAAAGAGTATTAAGATAAAATTAGTCATATTCCAATGAAATCCCATACGTAATGGATAAATAAAACTGCATTCCATTAAATTGAATTGGATTGGCAAAGAACGAATCATTGAACATGATTGAAATTCCTTATGTGATTTCGAAATAATTATTGGTGTGCCATACATTCCTTGGTGTTCTCCTCACATAACACAAGAGAATGGTGCCGTTTGAATGTTTTTGTTTTTTCCTTATTTGAAGACACGAAGAAGTCACCGTTTTTTTTTTTTATTCTTTGAATATGTATAACATTCATACTAAAAGATTACACGTTCAGTTTTTTATCGTTTTTAAAATTTAATCTAACCATCATCTTAACGTTATTTTGATGGGCCCTGTGTTCTTGGATATTGTATTCTTTTTCCGCTTTATTAATTCAATTATGTGACTTCCATAAGACTGAACGCTAATGAACCACAGTTAAAGGTGTACCTTTTTGCATAATAATTGATTAAGTTATTGGTAAATCTATTGGATTTTTATTGAACACCGTGTTGGTTGGGTTACGGTTCTCTGGGTAACATTCGATTTCATTATGAATTTGGTATTTTATTTATGAAAGATTTAAATGCTCGAATTTGATGGCGAAATTTGAAATTCATATGAATATTTGAATAAGTTTTTAATCGAATAATTTTCATGTATCACCAATCAAATATTATTAGTTTTTGTTAATATTTGTCCTTGCATAGTATGTAAATGTGTGTGGCCACAGGCCAATATTGGTGTCCAAATGAATTATTTATTTATGGGGAACTTTTTTTTTGGGTAAATTTGTTGTACCAAAATGTAAATAGAAGAAACAAGTTTTGCACTTTGTTTGATTGAATATTGAAAAATTCCAGTATTAACAAAAAAATTCAAATGCGTTTGCATTAGAATCCGGATCAAAATGGTGACAAAAAATAAAAATTGAAGTACGCAATAATTGAACCTTCTTGAACGCCAACTCCTTGACGCCATCATTTTAAAAGGTGGATAGTTTACCTTGTACAATTATTGTATGATCGTTCAACACTAGTTGTTTAACACACTTTTTTTTTTCAATTTAATAATTCGCACAGAAACATGAATTATTGCAACGCTTTTAACCGTATGACTTAAAATTAAAACTTTTCGAGGTACACATATTATTTTTTAATTAGAAACGAGTAATTTTGTTATCTACTTTATATACCTTTCCATTTTGTGGTATCTAGAAAATGATTTAAAATGCCATTTAGTTGCGAATAATTCATAATATGACGAATATTTTGTTAAAACCAATCATCAATTATCTTTGGAGACATTGGTGCACATACGTTAAATATACAATGGAATTTAATAATGATGAGATAAAACTTTCATGATCAATTTCACAGACACAACAGAATATTGATCGCATATTTATGTTTTATTAGTGATTTTAACTGTACCACTCTATTAAATGCAAATAAACCAATTTCGGTAATGTGAAATAGAAATTTTTTAGCTTTAGCTTTTAATTTCTTGTAAATTTATTTCTTGTTGTGATCTAAGAAGAAACTTTAAAATAATTAGCACAAATAGAAAATTTTATTTTTGTGTATAGTGAACATGTACAAAATTGAATTTCTATTGTAATTAGGATCAGATTGATAATTCATTATCATATTGGTGAAAATGAAAATTGCCATTCTATTTGATTTAAATTATTTTTTTTTTTTATTTCACAAATTTAAATAACAAACAAATGAATCAGTAAGAGAGAGAGACTGACTGTGGCCAGTCATTTATCCATAAATGGTGATCCTTTTACAATATGAACATAACGGTTTTGATTCTGATAAACATTTTGTTATAAATCACCAACATGGAAACAATAATTTTTTTTGTTTTGTTTTTTATTTTTAATGATCAGCATGGAATTAAATGACTAATATGTTTCAATAGATAATGGGCTTCGCACAACATGACTACAGTTTATGTATTTGTTTCGTTATTTCAATAATCCTTTCACTTTCATTGTAATAAATTCAATAAAGTTTAATGTTAAAGTATTATAAATAATTTTGTTATATGAAATTGTTCATTGTACACGAGCCTCTGTATTTATTGAGTCAATCTAATCACACATTAGTTCACTTAAATTCCAACTAGAAGTTAAATAAAAGCTTAAAACTCTAGACAATCGAACACAATTTTGAATTGAACATAACTCATAATTATTTAAATACACCCAATTGCTCAATTTTGCACCACTTTTAATTCATAATTCGTTAGTTATTCCTCTATGGTTTTAAACAAAAGCAATTTAAAATGGAATCAAATAAGATTTAGTGTAACTTATAACACTAAAACATGTTAAATAATTTTATGTTGATTTAAACATCGAAAACTAACAAGAAATTTTATTTTAAATATTTCATGATTGCATATTATGTGACATTCATGCAAAAGAAGTATAAAAGAATTAATAATATTATTATGGGTGACACAAAATGTTATGGCAATTGTATCAAATAAATTGTGCTATAAAAAAAATGTTAAATAATTCACCTACACTGTGTGATTTAAGAGAGTAATCCGCAAAATTGGTTTAAATTTATTCCTTCAGTTGACAAAGCAGATGATTTCCATACAAAATTCAGTTAAAACTTTTTTTCTATTGATTTCAAACAGAAAATGTTAAATCTTTTTGTCCTTCTGTATAACAAACACAAAAATTAATTTAATTTAATTCACAAAATTCACATTCAATAACGTTCACAAGAAATTCATTTTATTTTAATTTTTATTTCAAGCAAAACTTGATTTAAATAATTCGTTCAAAAAAAAAAAAAAAACTGTTGCCTTGCACTTTTGGGTGTTTGAAAGGCAGATCTAAATCCCCAGATGGTGACACCGTTTCTCTTCTTCCGTTTATAGTATCGTTAAATATTCGAAAAACCCAAAAAATTAATTAATTATGTTTCTTTCTTCTTTATTTTGATTTAACTGTCACTTTAAAACAATCAACACAATAAGATAAAAAGACAATTAAGTCCACATGGGTATCTGAAGTTGGAAGAGCGCACAGCTAAAATGAGTGAAAACGTTTGAACGGTTTAAAGTCTTTCACTCGACTACCTTTCCAACCTGTTGGACACGAACGGTGAGGTGTACGACACCGTCTCTCCCGTCTGGTTTTTTTTTTTTATTTTATATTTTTACATTATTGTTACCACATTTTCATATTTGTTGTTGTTATTTTTGTATTTTTATTAATGTATTTGCGGTGTATATTTATTAAATCGCGTTGTATTGCGGCTCTGGCTGGATATTTTCTGCTGCTGACAACAGGCATACATATTTTTCCGCCAATTGTAAATTAGATTGTGTATGGATTTTGTTTTTTTTTTTAATTCTGTAAAAATTAAAGAAGATCGGAGAAAAAAAATGTATAAAAGATGACTGGTAGATCGAAGATCATGCACCATTCTGACTATATGGTGAATACCATACAGTCAAATGATATGAATATAAAATGAAAATGTTTTATTTTTTTTTTTTCACTCTTATCCACAACTGATATGACCGTTGAACAGAACAAGTTTAGTTTTACGTAAAACATCACGATCTTATGCTCTGTGATGGGTTAAGGAAGCATTGTTGTTTTCGTACTTCTAGCAAACCTAATAAAATAAAAGTATGCAAAATGATCAAAACTAATTTGAATAATTTTACGATGATGATGGGGTAATTTCCATTAAACTTATGGTATTATCGTTGAGTTTATGTTCTTTGTAATCACGCTTGATGGAATTTTTTAAAAAAAAGAATAAATATTTTCACCCGAATTTCTTAGTATATTCGATATACGATATGAATATGCGTATCAGATAAGATTGTTGTAGAAGAATTTAATGAATAATAAAAGAAGTGGTAACCCGTCAAGACGTTATGAATTATCGAGGAGTGAAATAAAAATTATTTTAGTGTTTATTTCAGTTCCAGTATCTTCTAAATTAATGGTTTCTTATTTATGATTTCTATGGTTCTCTGATCGTAATAGCCAGTAATATTATTAACGTTTACCCCCCTAAGACGTTTCATTCATAATTTACCTTCTAATAAGAGGAATTATTAGTAGTTTTAATAAATATCAGGTGTCCCTCCACTAAAAACACAATGAGGCCCTTTTTATTTAATCGCGACTTTATTATCAGACCGACTGAATGAAAGAAATGCTTGTTTGCTTATACTGATATTAAATACCGGTGTATTATAATAAACATTATACGGTAGAAACGGAAGAGTCCAATGCACATGTAGGGCATAAACATAAAAAAAAAGGAGAGTGATCGTTTAGAAATGATTATTCATTGCATTGAATCGTATGCGTACGTCTGAAGAAGAACCTGTTTATGTACGTTGTACAAAGAAACTTATTGGCTTTTATCGTTTCGGTTGATGTTTCATTCTAAGTGTTCTTGGAAATCTAGTCCCTTTACCATCACTGATTTACTTATGCCATTTCCTTTTAATTGTGGTTTGTTCAGTTTTCTACTGATTATGTTACAAACAATTTCCTAACAGTTTGTAAAAATCGAACAATCTGAAATGATATGAATTTTTATGGGAAAAAAGTGAGAAGAATAGGAAGCCATCGAATTCCACTAATGGATTGTAAAACAATTAAAATGACAAAAATTACTTTTCGTTTATTAAAACGTTTTACGAATTTTCTCACAGTATGTTTATTGTATGACTCTTAGAAGCTATGGACTTAAATTTACGACCTAATAACTAATACTGCAAACTGCGTTTAGTGCCAATATCTTCAAGAATTTGTCGTAGCTCTTCATCTTCGAATCTACCTTCCAGCGACGGTATCAGAGATTTGGCTTCTTCGGGTGCTTCTGGACAGAGATTACCAAGTGCTGCTAATTCAAACTTGTGGAGTTTTTTTTGCATAAGCAAACTAAAATAGAAGACGGTAACAATCAATATATTTGTACATGTGCATACATTATGGTATTATATTGGTATTACCTTCGCACAGCTGCAATTGTCTCTTTGTTCTTAAATTTACGGAAAACATCTGTGTAACTGTGGGTTTTATTGAACACCTCAGAGAACTCTTGTTCCTCGTCGGCCGATTCATTTTGCCGCTTTCTATGATCGAGCAACATGTGCACTTCACTAATTAACAGGGTTTCAGCATTTTCGAATTCTGTAAAGATAATAGTTATTGATGAGTGTAACAGGTAATCATTCCATTAAACGTTTACAATGACACGCATTCTGGAAGTTTAACTTCAAAGTAACTTACCTTTGGGAAATTGAAGATCTGCGGCGTCCTCCTCCACCATATCGACAGTTCCTAACATTGCCATTGTTAGTTCTTTATTAATACACTATAAATTATTAATAACAACACAAAAGTAAATATAAATTCTTTAATTGCAAATTTACAGATACCGGGTATTTACTTCTGAAGTAATCAAAACAAAACACAAGAAACGTCAAATTTTTCCATTTCTACAGTACTTAAAGTACAGTACTTAAAAAAGATGCAACTAACAAATCGGACCTTATTGAATACGATGCATACGGTAAAGATGTTAATTATATCTATCAGTATGTAAAAGAAATATTACGAAAATCGCATTTTCCAGGCCGTGAGAGCAAAAAGGCGCATGCAATAAAGGCGTAAGTGCGTGATTTTAACTAAAATTCTCCACAATAAAAATGTTACTATTTTTGTTTGTTGCGACGTCAATTATTATAGAGTAAACATTTGTTAAAAAAAATTTCGGACTTTATATGTATTTTGTTGTTGCTTTTTTTATTTTTTTTTATTCACTCGGTTGATATGAATTTTTTTAAATTTTTTTTTGCACAGTTCGTTAGTTGTTTTAATTTCGAACATTTTCTTCGCTTACTATATGGGTCTAACTCTAAAGACTAAAAAGTTATAGGCGAAAACACTAAAATGCGAATATCTCGAAACACGGATTTTACACTTACATCTTTTTTACTACTGTAGATTTTACCATTACCATTTTGCAACGCTGTCGGACACACTATTTGCTACAAATTTTAGAAACCAAACACTGAAAGTATAACGGCGCTGTAAAAGGGAAGAGGAAGCGAGTTTAGTATCATTTCGCCTTTCGTCTTAATAAGTTATCAAAATGTGTTGATGAAATTATTAAATTTTTAAATTGATTAAAAGTGAAATTAGTACAAGTGATGTGAACTATTATTGCACTAAAGCTGAAATACCCTATGTAGGTAAGTACAAGTTTTATATTATATTGTAATATGGTGTTGGAGAATCGTAATATTGAATAGTAAGGTGATTCTTTTTTATTAAATTGTCTAACCTTTAAGCACGGGAAAGAACTTGAAATACCTACTCATTTTAATCGCATTAGATTATTAATTAATTCTGATTCGTAATGCCTATCCTTCCAAGCATAACTCAAAATTAGAATAATTTTTATTTGATGATGCAATTCTTAATGGTTGTCACGTGTCGGTTGGTTAACTGCATGCTATCAAGTATCAAGTTCATTGCTAGTTTCCGAATGTGCGTACCAAATGAAATATAAATTACAATATCACACGAATGTAACGTTGAATCCAACTGAATTGTGAGGGTGTACTCGAATATTTATTAGTGGAAATTTTATAGTTTCCAATCAATATTATGGGTAACCAATTAAAAATAAAATTTTCCATAAATTTTGCCAATAAGTGCTGGTATCGTTAACATTTCAACGAAATATATTAATTGTAGATATTCGATATAGAATGAAATAACTGATTTAGAAATTGTAAATCAATTATTATGGCCCATAGATTGTATCAAGTGCATACATACAAATTAAATGATTCTGTAAAAAGCATTCATTCAATTGCAATTATACGATAAGTGCATCAAATTTCAATTAAAAATAAAATCACAAAACATATTCATTTGATTGCATTCATACGATTGGTTCAAATACAATGAACTTTAAATGTGAACATGATAATGAAAATACAAAAAAAAAAAAAGCAAAATTGATTGACACTATGAGAATTTTAAATGGTTTTTTCCGATATCAGATCGATTACATGCAAGTAACTGAATTGTTTGCTCAATTCTTACGGTAAAATTTTTTTGTTGTTGTATTCAATAATTGAATTTCAATGATTTCGGAAAATCACTCTTGAAGGTGATCAAAGATAATGAACTATTCAATTCTAAAACGAAATGTGCTTTTATTGTGTGACAGCAATAAAATTTAACGTTTCAATATTCTAAGGGTTGTTGGCTTTCGCTGAAAATACTTATAACAAAACAAAATTAATTCGATTTTCAATTGTATTCAATGGAGAAAAATAAACTGAAACAAAAAAAAAACATTTGAAACGTGTACTCAGGTAATTCACTTGTTATGTATATAAAACATTATGCAACGATTACCGATAAAGAAAACAATAAAATTTATAAAAATAAAAGAATAACAATTCAGCTGATGGGCGACTTTCGTAATTATAAATTCAAATATGAGTAATTATGATTATTTAATGTATACCAGTTAAGTTCAATTTCAATGTCAGCCGAGGTATACTCGTTGATAATGCGAAAATGAATTAAAAACAATTAGTCTTTTAATTCCAACGAAATCGAGAATTATGTGTGAATGAATGAATTCGTGTTACTATGAGTATCGTATTGGATATTCACTGGAATGGGGGTAATGGCATCAATGTATTTATTATTCGGATGTTAATAAAACAATTATAATTGCATTTTCCGGATACTGATAATACGATTATACCATCAATTGATGAATATTATGGTTGTTGGTATATAAATTCATTGTGACAGGATTAAATTATATCACTTATTTAGTACTTGGCATACCTGCCTGACACACTTTTTCGTGTGTTACCTTAAAATCCAATTAGTGGATTAAAATATTGAACGTTGAAAATTCTGTAATTTATTAGTGTAATCCATATTACTGAAGTGAAACTGAAATGAAGTTAAGTGCAATTTTATATATTTTCTTGTTATTTGGTGAAGGATTGTGCCAAAGAAGTTGTAAGTTATTGAATGAAATAATTTACGTGTGCTGAGTATTAATTCAAGATTTGTGTTTTATTTATTCTGGTTATTTTCAAATAAATCTGACACGAATTCAGTATCATCGGAATCTTGTCTTAAGGCAAAACCAAAAATATTATTGGGTCGTATTGTCGGAGGTCAATTAACTGAACCCGGTGAAATTCCATATATTGTGAGTTTAACACGACGTGGTGGCCACTTCTGTGGTGCTTCAATATTAAATGAACGATGGCTAATCACAGCAGGACATTGTGTTTGCAGGTATATAACAATGATTAACTATAAATAAGAGTAGAAATTGACACCAAATTCTATGTATGTAATATGGTAAAAGATTAAAATTTCTGAAATAACATACTGAAAGAAAATCGATAAAGAACGAGCGGAAAGAAACAAAAAAAAAATGAAAGAATAAAGTTAATTCAACGTATCGATTATAAATTTTCTTTGATTTCCAGTGGTGCACAAAAGTATTTAAAGCCAACACAAATTCAAGCAACATTTGGTTTACATCGAATTTCGGATTTAAATAAACTCCATAATGATGGACCGTTTGTGATTGAATTAAAATCAATTGTAATTCATCCTGGATATGAATGTTCGAAACCTGATAATGATATCGGTAAGACTATAAATTGTATGATAATTATGATGCAATAAATAACCGTGTGTCTTGTTAATTCTCACCTCTTAACAAAAAAAAAAAACACGTAGCATTGTTGGAACTTAAAGATTCAATCACCTTTGGTGACCGGGTGAAACCAATTTGTATAGCTGATGATGATACGATACCAATTGATAGGAGTGTTGCAACTGTATCTGGTTGGGGTTGGACAAGTGAAGATCGAATCTTAGGTAAATTTGAAAAAGAAATAAAAATCAATTCGTTTGGTGTTTGTGTGGAGTCTTTGTAAAATACCATTCA
Organism: Coboldia fuscipes; assembly: GCA_001014335.1. Taxonomy (NCBI): domain Eukaryota; kingdom Metazoa; phylum Arthropoda; class Insecta; order Diptera; family Scatopsidae; genus Coboldia; species Coboldia fuscipes. The sequence continues at coordinate 25,980 of JXOR01001323.1, forward strand.
CTATAATACTCATATTATCAGAGTTAATAAAGTTAATGAATCTGCATAATCTTCAAGGTGATCGTTCTGACATTTTAAAGAAGGTATCATTAGATGTATGGAATAATAAAGAATGCCAATCATCGTATGCGGCCAATAATAAGAAGAATATTATTAGAGATACGCAATTGTGTGCTGGTAAAAAGAATGGTGGTGAAGATTCATGTTGGGTGTGTATTAAACCTAAAAATAAAAAAAGTTAAATAACATAAACATAAATTTATGGTAGATCGGTATTAACGAGAATTAAAATTCATTTTATTGGTGTTGAAAGATTTCACATAAACAGTGAATCAACATTCTTTCAATTAATCGCTTTCTTAATCATTTTACTGAATGGTTTTCTATTGATTTTTTTTCCTCTCTTAAGCGTTTCTATGCAAAATAATCACATTAAAAAGTTCTAATAGTATTTAAGATTGAAAATAGAATGGTTTCTTTTATAGACGGATTCTGGCGGTCCATTGGTATCAAATGATAATGTATTAATTGGTATTGTATCAACTGGTATCGGTTGCGCTAGACCTGGATTACCAGGTATTTATACAAGATTAACGAGGTACGTTGACTGGATTGAATCAATGGTACGGGGTGGTTGAATGTTCTTTACAAAATACATAAATATTATTGTAGTTTACTGTTTTTTTTTTGTTATGGGAAAGTGTGGCATAGGAAATTAATATGATTAATATTGAATGCTAGTCAAATTAAATAACATTATAATGCTGTGATAGTAAATATATTGAATGTGTAAATATAATTTTTATTGTTTTGATTATTTTTTTTTAAATTGAATCACATTTCTGGTAGTTGGTATTACAATTATTGATTATCAATGGTACGTTTTGTATTATCTCCGACTATGAATTGAATTACAATAATAGTAAATCATATTGTGGTTTGTTTGATTCCGAAAAAAAAAGAGTTAAAAAGCAATCCACAGATACCCGCATTTTCACCTTTTGTTCATTCTCAATTGAATTTACAATGTTTTGTTATTTACTTTTACCTATGGATAGTGTTGTTGGCTAGATAATTGAAACAATTTTAATATTAAATAAATGGATTAGAGTATCATATTTGTTTAGTGTGATATGAAATAGTGGTGTTATGGGTTCTTCCGTCCCACAAGTTTCCTGGTTGAAATTGAATTCTTTTATTATTTGTTGGATTTTGTGTTTCTATATTTAGTGTAGAGGTTATAAATGATTACATTTAACCATAATTTAAACGTTGAAGAGTGTTGAATAAGTCAAGATTAATTTATCATAAAACGTAAAGTGGTTAAGTATGAGGTTTATACTTTTGATATATATAGGAGAGCAGTAGATTGTTTTGTTATTTAAATGAATAATGGCACTTTAGTAATCAACTAATTTATAAACACGGTGACTTAAAAATATGAGGTATTTTTATGTATTAAAACAATTTACTACAATTTAATGGAGAATTTTTGTTAAACGAAACAATAAAACATCAAAAATATGTGCTTAACCACAATAATTACGATGCTATTCAACATAATCAATCTGTCTTAATGGGGATCAGAAGTGGTGGGGGAATACAGTGGAAGAAACAATTCAAAGACATAAAATGCATCTACTTGAGAGTTTACTGAATAAAGACGAAAATTAACTAACAGGAATTAAAATATCACAAATATTGATAGAGAGCTCTGGTGGCTTGAAGCGTTGCGTATGAAAAGAATGTGGAAAATGTCGTTATTCAACCACCCACCGTTTAGTTAAGTGAGTTCTTGTGCTTAATAACGTAACACATTGAGAAATGGGAGAGTGTACACAGTGCATTTTATTCAGAAAACATATGTATGTATGTCTGGTATTTTATTATTTTTCCTCCGGTTGTTGTAAAAGCACTGTAGACAAGATGCCGAAGTGGTTTTTATGATTTTTCCATAACCAAACTGAAAAGAAAACAGAAGAATAGAGAACTTCCATTTATTTTGTTATAAATTACTTGTTTGAGTTTCTTGAAATAGAGAAATAAGGGGGGAGAAGCTAAAATTGCTGGCTGTTTGCTACAAGTCGATGAGCTTGAAAGCTTTTCATAAAAAACTCTTAAACCAGATGCGATAAAATGCTCCGGCTGTTATTGAATTGAAAGCAAAAATATTGGAACACCCGAAGTTATAAAGTTGTTGGATCAGCGGTTTTAGTTCCAGTAGAATCATCGCGATAAACAGACGTGTTTTTAGTTAAATGGTAGTTACAGTTCTTTCCGTCCAGGTGTTAGATATTTATAAAGTCTCTTTCTCTTTTAATCAAATGAGATATTTGTGTGCGATTTATTAGTAATCGGTTAAATATAAAAATAAAATTGTTAACAACGAATCTTAAACAGATTAGTCTGAGTGAGTGGAATGCAACTTTCTAAACGTTTTAATATTAAGTTCCTTGAAAATAGTGAATTGAATGCATTTTAGAAGTGTATGAAGATTAGATGAAGGGTTTTATATAAGACGGTAATGAATTGCTAAAATTTCTTGTTGGCAATTGCAATTCTTTTATACGACGAATCATTTGGGATTTTTATTCGTTGCAATTACGTTATGACAGGAAATTATATTGTTGTTGTTGTTGGCTAATAGATAACATTAAAAAAATTTGATTACAAGTAACAAATGAGACAGAGACGTCAATTAGCGGACAATTTCAAGTGATTATTAATACGTAAATTTTATATAATCAATCAAGTGTGAAGTTTTATTTGAAAAAGAACATTTGTATTGGAATTATTTGTTCGATTGACACAGTTTTTGGTTTTGCGTTATTAAAAGAGAGTTAAAATTCTGGATTGATTCCATGAAGAACGAGAAGTGGTAGAAAAAGAGCAAGTTGATTTACCTTAAGAATTGAAATAAGTAAGTTATGGCTATTTAATTCTTATTTATGAAGTTAAAGAAACTTTAACAGTCCACTTTTTGAAATAAATGTATATATTTCTTTTCTTTTTTTTTATAACTTGAATTCTACTTGTGTATTACTTCTTGATATTGAGTATCTGATGGTGATGTAGTTGTTGTATTTGGTATGAAATTCATGCAAGGTAGATTCGGTAAAACATAACTGTTACAGCATAATTGCAATATCAAAGTATGTTATACCATATGACAATCACTTTATATTTCAAAATGTGAAGCACATAAATGTTGATTTTATTTTAAGAATTTAATTTTGTTGTTGTTGTTTCTGTTTCAATTGACTTTAACGTTTTTTTGGAGTTTTTTTTTTTGTGTAAGAAACCGTTGTAACAGATTACTACCTGATCAATGTTATTTTATTTAAATGTAGTTCATGTACATAAGAATCACGTAAGAGTTGTACAATTTTTCAAATATAAATTCAATTATCCAATGGTATTAATTTTAATATGTCGCATTAACATTTCTTCTCATCGGTGACCGTAAACTTGTTTTCATTATAAATTATATCTTTTTGATTTTACTTAAATGAAACGTATATAAAAGGTTGAATTAATTATATGAATTTGGTTAGTGGATAATAAAAAATGAGAACTGATTTAATAATTTCCATTAAATTTTTAACCAAAATCGAAGAGAGTCTGATATTGATTTTTGTCTTATGAACCAAAAAATAAAAATGTGTCGGTGTTGCAATCATGAAAGAAATAAAATGAATTTTTATATAAGAAAAGAATAAATGAGGCGAACATGTTTTATGAGTTCCTCCATGTGTGTTTTATGTGTGCATGTGAAAATGATATCCATATACCATTAAGTTATATATTAAATATCATATTTATGTGATGTTAACACTGTCGTTATGGTTCAACTGATATGGTATTAAAATGTACCAAAAAAAAAAAAAAAAAGTATCTATAAATCCCGTTTGGGGAGATGTATCTGATACTGTTTTTGCTCTACACTTGATTTCATATCTATGCTAAGTTTTAGATGAACGTGAAATGAAAAGCAAAATAAAGGAAATAATCTAAATTCAATGTAAGAAAATCGAAAGAAAACCGATCTATTTAACTATGAATTAGAAAAGAAAAATTCTTTACCATTTTGATGTAAGAAACGTGGCCATTTGAATTCACTTGAGATGTGTTTGTAATGAGAAAAGTTTGTAATAATTCTTTGAGGAAAATTCCGGTTAAATTGTTATCTTTATTGAATTTTAATGAATGAATTATCGGTTTGGACCAAAAGTTTTGTGAAAAGAAAATAACGAAAAAGAACGGTCAGATAGAAGTCACATCAGTATCGGGTGAACGGTATTGAATGCAATATAAAAATTCTTTATTGTATGTATGTTTGATTTTTATAAGAAAATAAGAAGTAATTTAACAGCATGATGCCACCTTTGGGAGTTAAAAACACATCTTGTTATGCTGCTTTCATTTCTTGAATAGTTTTTTATTTTTTTTTTTTATTTTGATGCTGATGATATCGGTCAAACGGTTCATTCATTGAATTCTCATTTAATATAATTTTCATTGAATATACAAGAGATGATGTTTAAGTAAAAGAGACATACAGAAACCAAAAATGAAATAAAAAGAAGAGATTGAAATTAAATTAAGTTATTTCACTTCTTTGCAATGTGTTTGAATGGTAAAAAAATATTCATCAAAGTAGATTAATGAGCTGAGGCTGTTAAATGGTATTGTGAAAGTTTAAATTTTTTTATTCTGTTGTTGTCTAAACTAAATACTAAACACTTATTTCCCATCAATGATGACCATATTATCATAATCTGAACCATAAGTGTTTGAACTATCGACTATTGTAATTATAAATTCTACAAATATTAGCTCTTTTGGATACTTGAATCAATTCATATAGGCATCAGTGTCAAAGTAAAAATATTCACTTTCAATGAAGAGTAACAATCAAATGGGTATGATATGTGATGAAGATAAATGAAGATGCAAATTTAATGTGAAATTGCAAATACAATTTCGTTTTGTTTTGTTGTAAGAAGACATCGTAATTGACATCAAGTGAAAATATGAACAAGTAGGTGTCTTGTTTGGAATGAATTGAGAGAAGAATTATGTTCAATTACTTACAAGATGAATTCAATAGAAATTAAATGGAAAATAAAAATTAAAAATTTAAGTAAAAACTATAAAAAAATGCGGTAATGTTTTACATAAAATATTTGAAATAAGAAGTGACTTAACATTTCACGATTCATATGAATTGAATATCAATTATTGTTTAACAATATTGTGTGTGTGTTTCTACATGAAAATCTGACTGTCTATTCACTCTATTCGAAGAGTATTCCAAATAGTTGAACCGATTTTTCTATGCAAAACATTGAATTGGTGGAATTGAACGATGCTGGCATACAAAAGAGTATACAAATTGATGGAATCTGGTATGGTCTGCCTTGCGGGCTAATTCTTTAACGTAATTTCTATGTTTTGTTGTTACCATCGTTTTATATATTTTTTTAATTTAAATTTAAACGATCTTGTGATTCAGGTGACATTTTAGAAAAAATAAATTACGGCAAACCGAAAATAGATTGGGCCAATATTTAAGTCCACAATTTTATTATGGACTACTCTATTATCGTTCAAGTGCGACAGAGTTGAATAATGAGAATGAAATACGGACGTGCCAAAAATTCATGAATAAAATACCAAGGAGGATGAGTACAATTGAAGCGGGAACGTTAGAAAATACAGTCGATTCAATCATTTGATTGATCATTTCAGTTTCAATGGATGAATGCCAATTGTGTTCAATACATTTTATTTAAAAAAAGAAAGATAAAAAGAGCAATAGATTGGTTCAATTCTAATGCAATATCGATTTTAACACCCAAAAAGTTTTATCCAAAAATAATTTTTTGGGTTCCTTTTCACTGATGATTGTTTAGAAGACATTATAGTGATACGCCTTTGGCGTCGTCATCTAAATTCATATTCAACACCCCCCAATAAATGACACCAAAACCAGAGGATTGAATAGAATAAATGTTTTGGTCCATAATGAACCATAACAAAAATAGAGTGTATCAGTCAATGGTAAACGAAAGAAATATCGAAGCGAAACATTGAAAGCGGGTAAGAGCAGTAAAATGCACGATATGTTTCATAATAAACGAGGGGGGATTTGATTCATTGTATTTTTGGGTGTCTGCGCAAAAGTCACAACTAAACGATGGGATGCTGTATATGAGTAACATTACAAACAGTCGTTTAGTCTGGATACTCTCTGGCAGCACAATTTTTTTTTTATTTTAATGAAAGATACTTGAGTTAACCGAAGAGAAAGTAATAAAATTTCAACATCCGTGCTTTTTTGTTTAACTAAAACTCTAGAGTATCAATAGAAGCATCAGCGGTAGTCTCGGTTCCATGTGCTACGGCTGTTCTTCTTGAAGTATTTTTTTTGTTTTATTCCCCAAAATAATAAAAATGAAATAAAAAAACAAAAAATGTCAATGTTTACAATGTCGGCTGGAGATTTGAAGGGAAACTTTGGTAGATGAATACGTGAGCGTATTGTATTTCGGTAAGCGAGTACTGAACTTTTGGTTGCAGCAGTTGTTGGAAGTAAGAGGAAGTAAACGGAATAGAAGAAAAACACGTAGAATGAAATGAATTTTCCTTTAACGATTTTGTGAGAGAAAAACGATAAAATGTTGGAATGTTAAGTAGGAAGGAGCCACCACATGATTTACTACGTTGAGCACATTACATATTGGGGGGGCCCCTAGTATCATTTTGGGTTCATTGATCTGGAATGGTAGTGTGGTTTTGGTATTAAATTGATAGTTGGGCTGATACTGCTGCTGCAACTTTGCAGCATTGATGGAGCCTCGTGCTTTATGTGTGGTATTATGTTGATCATAGAATAAGTTCATGTAACTGTTTAGGTATTATGAGATTATGGTAAGGTGCGGTGAAGAAAATTAATCAATGGTTTTTATTAATAAAAGTTAATGCAAAAAAAAAATAAATAAATTTAGAGGAAAACAAACAATTTAGTCATAGAAATTCTTTGTGCGACAAACAAGATGTAATGAATTTGAGGCCGTCAAAATACCAAACATGTTTTCACTTAAATTAATTCCAATGAATAAAAAAGTATAAGAAAAGAGCCCGAAAAAAAAACACTAAATGGAATTTAAGTAATGCCCATTAATGGTGATTAGAGACAATGTTTAATGTTTTTTTTCTACTAAATTCAATGAAATTGCGCCTCATTGGTAACGGAACTGATTGTTTAACATGTTTGACAAGTGCTGATTAAAAGGATGAGTTTGATGTTTCTTTTCTTATTTTTATGTTGTTTTGATACTTATCCAATTTATTGGCAAAAGATGATGATTTTGGTTAAAAGAGATTTTTTTTTTTATAATTTAAAAGAAAATGTCTTGTTGATTATTATTGAACTGGTTGTCATGGCTTTAGATAGATGACTTGTATTAGGAAGGAAATTGAATAATGTCCATTGAACCATAAGACGGGTTGATGATTTAACGCCATTCATAGTGAATTTTAAAATGAAATAAGAAAATTTAAAGTGTTTACAGTCAACTTGTCGCTCGGTGTCTATAAATGGCGAAATATGTGATTATTATTTTGCGTTTAATTGAAATTGAATTGAATTTTTGTTTTGTATTTTCGATACATGAAATTTTTAATTAAACCATTTGAAAGAGAAATGGTGTAATAAGAAATTCTATGGTGGACTTGTCACCAAGTTCAATAAGTGCCGATGAATTGAAGGTGAAAGTTTGACAAAAGGATAGAAAATTATGATAAGATTTTCACTTCTAATTTACCGTTGGCTATTAAATTGGTCCAGTTGTATGTGATGTTTTGTAAATAAGGAAAAATAATTGATTTCTCGTTGGTATTTCTTAACCAGATAGCAATGAATTGTAAGATAAATGCCTTTAGGGAAAGATAAGCGGATCGAAATTATTGGCTGACAATTTAATTTGTTCATGTAGTAATGAGAGTCAAATAATGTCGAGTCAATGGCCCACTAAAGAGTAATGAAATTAGAAACTAATTTGACCATAACAAAAAAGTAAATAATTTTTAACTGAATTTAATTTCATTTTTTATGAGTTCAACTGTAATTACGGAACAAGAAAATTTATTGATTTTTATGTTGTGTGTTTGGGATATTGAACAATTAAATTGATTGATATAAATTGATTATAAAATTCTGTGTAGCATATGCAATGATGAAAATATTTGCATTATGTATTTTACCCGTTTAAATGGCTGTAATCAGAAATTGAGTAATTTTAAAACAGTTTTAATGAGGTGCATGGGTAACATTTTAGTTTTTTTTTTTTTGCATAACAGAAACTATTTATTAACATCGTCAACAGTTTCACATATTTCACAAATGTGAAAAAGAAACAGAATGTTGTGAATTCATTAATAACGTTGAGTTTATTTCATTTTTCACCTACATTAGCATGAAGGTGTAAAAGGCGTACAAGTGTTTTTCAGTTTAAAACGTAAATGTTTGATTTTGACTGTTTTGTTTGTATCATTTAGTGGTGTATTACAAATCAAATTGAAATGGAAATTATGAATGATAAAAATTTGTTTTTTATTGGTACTCAATACCAATGATGCATAAATGAACGTTTATAAGATTAGATTAATATTGAGAGGTAACAGAAATTGTGTTATTTATTACAAAATTCTCCCACCTACGTTTTGATTACAATGAAATTCATTGATATTAAGTGAAGACAATTGGATGTGTTGATGTTTAACCGTGAAATGACTTAATAATATTTTTATTTTAATGTCTTCGTTGATTCCAATAAAAGTTATGGAATTTAATTGTTTTCAAATAAAAAAACATTTGTGTATAACAGATGAATTGGATTTAGTTGTTCGTTTCTGGTTCCCATGAACTGAATCAATGATTTGTGTATTGCGTTTAAGATGAAATAATGGAATTAAGATTTGATAGTCATTCTTTGGTGATGTGTGGTTCAATGTGACACGTTAGAATTTTTATTTTTGAAAAAAAAAAAATTATTTTAGCGAGTAAATGTAAGTAATTAGCGAATATGAAAATATTTTTTATTCATTTGGAAACTGGTTCCAGTAAATCAAATAATTCATAATATGTGGAGACAATACATGGCGCATTAGCACAATAATTTTAATAATTATTTTTGATTTTTGTTTGTATAAATAAGAAGGTGTTAACTTTAATTCGTGTCTTATTGGGGAGTTTAGGATTATTGTATATTATTTCGTTTAGATCATGGGCGATTGCATTACTTAAATATGCTGTAATAGAATTTTAATGGTAATATAAAAGACATGAATTCCATGAGTTAACACTCCTCTTTTGTTGTCCATTTATTTGAAATAAGCAATGTTACCTGGAATTATAAAGATTATTCAATAGATAGTTTTTTGATGTATCGGAGTATAATTTCGATGAAATCCCAAACAGAAAATTATTAAATTCAATCGTGAATAAAGAAGTCGACCTTGGTTTAAAGTGAGTCTTATGAGTAATGATTCGGTTACAATTGAATGTAAACATAATAACTTTATAATGGTTTTTTTTTGTATATATTTTTAGTTTAATTCATAAAGATCTGTCTATTAAAACGCGTTATTTTTTTTTCGCTGATTATTTCATAAGGTAAACTGGAAACAACAAACGACGTTTACAATAGTTATGGTTTATGGAATTAATTATAATCATAGTAATTAATCACATTTTCATTAAATAATAATAAAGAATTGTGTCTATGAAAATTGTGGTGGTTTTTTGGGGAGCTTTTGACACAGTAGATTTTATTGATGGTGTACAGAGATGTTTGAATGAAATATTAATTGACCGTTATCATTGAATAACATTGAATTTTTAAATTTGTACATAGTAGACGCATTATTGAAATTAGATTATAATGTGGTCTTGTACACGCATTTATTTGTTAAGAAATTGATTTGATCTGGTTACAATTTGGAATTTTACTTTTGTTTTTTTTTTTTCTGTATTCATTATAAATGATTGAACGTGACATGAACATAAGCTCCAAATTATTACGGTGTCACATCCTCCATTCGATTCTAAAAAAAAAATTAAATTACATACATGATTGAATAATGTTTAAATTGAATAACTATACCGCACAGTTGATCATTGGTTGAAGGATTTTCAATTGAAATTGTATAATGGGATTGTTATCTGTGAGTAACAGCGTAGAATAAATGAATAATCTACTAATTGATCAATCTAAATCTTAAATAGATTTTGTTAATTTCATAAGATCTGAAAACACTCTATGAATAAATCAATTTTTGTTTGTTATAATTGACGTATTTTATTGAATGAAAAAAAAAATGGATCTGTGTCAAGCACGATGATAAAATAATTTTCATTGATAATAAAGATCCATTTATCTTAATTGTGTTGCATTGAAAATAAGTAATTTTTCTTACATCTTTTGGTTATTGCGGCAACAAGTGATAATTAAATGTTTAGTTGGAAATGAAAAACGTGACAAGATAAAGATTATGTCCCATACGTGAATTTTTAATGACAAAAAAGAAATCTGTAAATGGTTGCATTAGAATGGCAATGCATTTTGTTCGTTTGATTATGAGTTAATAATTTAATGGTTGTGTGTGTGTGTATTTGAATTATGTGTTTTGCATGGTATGGAATATATGGAGAGATAGTGCAAAACAATTATTGTATTCATTGTAAGGTATTGATGTGCACTTTGAGATTGTAATTTGATGAAAGGCGACAATTAGACGTTATACGTTTAACTTATTGAGATGAACAATCAAGTATGAATCAATTGTTACTGTATATACCGAGCTACTTAGAAGAGTTATTACCATTTTCTTAACGGTTTAAAGAGGCATGAAACGAAAAAAAGATCCATGTGTTTACCACAGTATTCAATATAATACGTGAATTTCAATTTATAGGTTTGTAACACATGCATAAATTATACCTTGGATTGTTTGATGGATTAAAAAAACATGTGAAATCTTTGTTTAAATGGAAAATCATGTTGGAAAGAGGTTTTTCCATTCAATATTACAAACTATTCTCAGTTATGTAGAGGTCCCATATACATTTGAGTAAATGAACGATTTTTGTTTTTTATTTATTGCATAAAAATTGTGTAGTTGTGGAATATAATACTCTCTAGTTGTATTCCCTTATGGAATTTATGAAATAAAATTTTTAAATAGAAAAAGTTAGTTGATTGCTAAAAAAAAAAATCGTAAGACAGCATAAGCAGTGTAACTGTTGAAGTAATAAACTGATTGCAATAGTAAAAGAATATGAAAGTGAAATGCCAAGAAATACATTTTGAATTATGTGCATTGTCTATATGCCATATTATGTTTATGTTTTTGTTTTTTTTTTTTAGTTTATTGGTTATGAATAACAATATAGAATCATAAGAGATTAACGGTTGAAATGTAATTCATAATAAAATGCATTGTTACTGTGTATCGGAATTTTCTTCCTCAATGGAAATTGTGAAAACTGTGAGAGATGATTGCACTTGTGGCATCAATATATTTCTTCTTTTATTACTTTATTTGGTTGGACTTGATTATTTCCCTATCAAAAAATGAGTACAATGTAATGCATAATCATATTTCGAAGAAAGAGTGATGTGTTTTATATGAGTTATAAATTATAAGAAAAAACTTCTGTGAAATTAATAAAAGAAAATCTCCATCATACTTTAATTATTAAAAGAAAAAAAAAAGAGACATTTTAATATGAATGTCAATTATACTTTTCTCATTGTTTATCTTGAATTGGCTGGTTGTTTTCATTCGAAGAGAGAAATTAGTTTGATATTTAAACTGCCTACTTTAACATTAATTACTTCATTATGTATGCCTTGGACATATTACTTTGCTAGGGTTTTTGGTTTACATGTTTTTTTTTTTTTGTGGATTTCAGGAAAACAATAAATGTTTTATAAATCTCATTTAAAATTTTGTCATTTGTTTTATTTCTTTTGCAGATAAACATAACCGTTAATTGTTATTGAAGTGTGAGAGCATACGAGAGACTGAAAACATATTCAATTGGGTTGGACAAGAGAGGGTGAACGGAAAACTGTTTTGTTGGTCACTAACCACCATCCAGAGAGTTGGTTAATCGAAATAGTTTTATTTTGTCCTATAGACGGAGAAAACTTTAGTTGTGATTATAAAGTGAAACGGTGACGAGATTAAACAGTGTGCCACCATGGAAACTGAAGAAGTGATAAAAGTAGTCGACAGTATTTATAAGGTAAGACTAATGAAAACACCATTTGTAGATTTGAAAAAAAAAAGAGAAAGAATTAATTAGTATTCAATATTAATTAACGTTTTGCTAAATGACATAGTTTATTGTGTTATGTGGAAGTGTTTTACCTTTCAATTTAATTCATAATTATTACCTTCACGGTGTTTTGAGGTACGGGTTCTTATTATTGTTGTGTCTTTTTATTTAATTTCAATCTGATGGTTTTTGAATTAACAATATTTATATGCTCAGATAGGAGGGTAATGTGAATCGTTTTTTAACAGTTGAGCGTAACTAAAGCAGCAAATTATAATTGAATGGGAAAAGTATGTAATTTTAAATGACTGGTGCCTATTATGTTGCAGTTATACTTACATACCTTCTTGTTTAAGTTTTTGTTTTTTTTTTTTCATTTTAATTTTACTTTAAATATAAACAATGTGTGTTACGGTTTTGTTTGTGAATTAAAATCGATTGAATATCGATGGCATTTTACCTACTGTTTATTCGCACTGTTGGTAAACATATTGTGGTATTGACGAGACAAGAGAGTGAATTGTATATTTTGTTTTACTCAAAGAAACAAATATTACGAGTATATTTGAGATTTAAGATATTGATATGCATAATGTTTTACCACAAAACCAAAATAATATTATGCAATTTGCAATACTTTAGATGATGTACATTGGATTTATTGGTATGAAATATGTAAATGGAAGTTGGGAATTGTTGGTTTTATTTGTGTCATCAATTTAGTGTGCGAGATGAGACAATAATAATGGTGTTTATGGTTTTCTTGGAAGAAACTGAGTGGTATTATTGTCATTAGATTATTGGTAAATGGAGTGGAATTCAACACCCAATTGTGATTAAATCTCTCAATTAAATCGATTAGGTAGCAATTGATACTTTTCTTGATGACTTTGTGAAATCACATGAATGAATGAGGGAATTAAAATTGATGGGTTTGGGAAAATCCGGTTCTACTAAACCCGTAGGTGGCTATCGATTGATGTTCTCGTTACTTATGTTCATGAGATCGAACATGAAATTAATTGACTTTCCATTTAATCTATAATGTGTGCATGTATTCATTACTTGTTATTTGGACAAAGTGAATCAGATATAGAAGTTATATCGTTGTGAGAAAGAGATTTGATCATAATTATTGTTTTTTGTTTTGCCATCAAGATGTAAAATTAAAGTAAAAGTGTATTTTTGGTATTAAATCGATGATTGGAAGATGAACAGCCTCCATAAATTCAAAGATTTTTTTTTTATCTGAATTGATTTGAAAATATGGGAATAACGTTTATCTATAAATGGTGAACAAAATAACTTTTGATCAGATGATTAAGATAGCGGAAATAGAAAATATGATGTTTTTGATGCTCTTAGAAGATCTGTTGGCTTATTAATATTATGCATATGGTGAGGTATTACAAGTACCATTACGATTTATTAATTCTATTGGTTGAGTTTCGTAGATGGCATGTGAGATCACCTGAATATTAATAGTCATTAAGAGTTTATGAATTACTTTTTCTAATTAACACACATATTTCGATGATTATTGTGACTCTCATCACTCGTGTCGTTTTCTGTTGTTTTTTTTTTCATCTTTTAATTTCAATGAAGAATAGCGAAAAATGGCTCTGAATAGAGTAAAGAGTCTGTTAAAGTGGCGCAAAATATGAACATGATCTGCATTTTAAAACGTTTTGTTATTGTGAAATTGACAGCAATTTATTTGTTAACGCGATTATTGAAATTCTTCTTAAAAGCCACAATTGATGAGTAAAAGAAGAAGGCCTATTTTCCATCCGATGGAAATAGATAGTGAATGTGATTATGTCTTTTGGCTGTTACTGTTGTTGTATGTTAATTTTTTTTAATACACCACTTTCATTGATTTCTATAACATAAATATTGATTTACATAATTTATTCATCATGTAGTTAAAGATTATGATGTTTTTTCCACTTTGTTGTTGATTCTCGGGTTTTCTTACTACCAATTATGTTGTGGATTTTATATAAAATTTTGTCGGTATATAAATGTCACCGCGTGTAGGCATTTATTATGGGCAAATATTTAAAATAAAAAGTCGATGACTCAAATACTTGGTTTGACCTACCGTACAATGTAATATAAATGAGAAGAAAAAAATTTAGATTAATTCCATTTAAAGTCTAGTTAAAGTGACACGAATTTATTCTGTTTAAGTATTACCTTTATTTTAAGGTTTCAAATCATTATGTTTCTCTTATGTTAATTATTTTTTTCTTTTGGGCTTTGTTGTTATTATTGTATGCTGTTTGAAGTATAATGGTGTTTTGTTTCAAATATTTAACGGTAGCTGTGTTGACTGAGTCGATATGGTATGAGAGATGCAGAATGTGATTATAAAAGACTATTTATTTAGATCATGAAATTATGTGGACAGGAATTATGGAATTTTTAGTTGTAAAAAATAAATGAAATTGAAAGAGAAATAGTCAATTGTAAATTTGTAATTGAACCAAATGGTCATATGGAAAATCATTATGTGGTCGAGATTATTGGTGTGTTCTGTATGGCTGTAGACCATTAAAATTCAATAAATAATAATGTTTTACATTGGGTCGTGTTTAATTGTATTAAATCATTATAATAATGTACACGGTTCAATTGAATTGAACATAATTATATGGTGTATTGAAGGTATTTTGTGAGGTAAATCGATACCAAGTGGAAGCACTTTAAGTTTTTTGCTCTTTGATTTTTTTTTTTTTTGTTTTTGTTTTTGGTTTTGGCATTTATTACACATTTTTTAATGTTATTGTGGAATTTCAATCATTTACTGTTTTTTAATGGAATTAATTTGTAACAGAATATCTATTGGCAATATTATATAAAGCATTTTTCTTTAAAAAATTGAATTAATTTTCACCTGATATCATGGAAAATGTATGAGATATTAACTCTGTTACTCTCTGGTAGTTGCAATTATTTATGATTATCAAATGCAATTGGTAGACGTTTGATTGTTGGAAAGGTGTGTATGAATTTACAATGAATAAATTTATTATCAGTTGCATTAATAATTTCCAATTAAGTAGTTAATGTTTAAATGAATTGAACCGGTGTACTGTAATATTGAGTCAATCTATGATTTAATCGAAATTCCAATAAATTTTCTGAAACGCTTGCGGTTGAATTGAGCGAATAATGAAGTTTTTTGGTTTTTATTTCTTTATGAATAATAAAAAGTTAAACGAATAAGAATTTGAAATAAGTCAAAAATATCAAGTTTATTCTTTTTGTTCAATTGGCCACTGTTAATTTCAAAGTCAAATGATTAATGGTCCATAAATAAGTTATGTGATTTCTTAAATGGATGAAAGAAATAAAAACAGAAATTATAATTTTGTTTCTTTGCTAAAATGAAAAAAAAAGTAATTCTTTATATGACGGTTTCTAGCCAAAGTAGAAGAAATAGTGAAGGAAACCAGTATTAGGTGTATTAACCATTTTCAGGTAGTTAATTTGCTAAACACGATAAAATATTCCAACGTCACCTGAATCAACTGGAATTTAGTTTTGTTGTTTTTTTATGATTAAAATATTAAAAAAAAAAAAAGAAGTTGAAAAGAATCAAATGTTGTATGGATTGAATATTTTCTTATTGAACGATTCCCTCCAACGCCTTTAATTTATTTTCCACCTGGAATATCATGTATGCTAATGCGTGGCAGCTATTGATTAATCGGGATAGACATTTATATTGTGGGCAACATGTTCAAATGTAATTTTTGTTCTTATTTCTAGTTAAAGTAATTCAAAATGTAATTGGAAAAGAACAGTGTAATATGAAATGAAACAAGTGAGTTTGTCTATTGGAAAGAAATTGAATAGACGATGTTATAATAGAATAGATATTTCATCTATGGCTATTGGCAATTGTGTTGTGATCAAGTGGTAAGATAGATGTACTCAGGTATCAGCAACTTGTCTATATTGAAGGTGGATTTTAAAGGAGATATAACATCATAATTACATACTTCTTATGAAGAATTATGTGTTTTGTAATAGTTATGAACGGAGTCAATTTAGAATGTTTGGCCATAGGTGAAGTTCAATGGAAAGAATTTTTACTGTTTACAGTTTTCTATTATATTCAAGTTTTCTTATTTTGATGGGGTTTTTTGATGTTCTCGTTTAAATTGATTGTATACGTGTTGAGTATCATGTACTGATGAGAGGTTCTTTAAGAACCATGATACAACGGAACAGACAATTGATATCAGTCGATTATCGATGAAATTAGTCAATCTTGAATTGATTTTTATCTGTAATTGTTTCTAATTTATATTTTAAATTGAATTTAGTAGACTCGTTTAGTATACGATATTGAATTTCATTGTGAATCATTCGTTTCAATTCTTCTATTATCTTTTGTATATTTGCAGAATATCTTAGAGAAATTTAATCCTGGCGCCAGACAATTGATAGCAGCAGGAAAATCGTACTTGAAATCATTGCATGGTAAGAAGTTATTGAATATTATTTATAAATTTATTTTAATTGAATACGATTTGGTAACAATTTAGAGGATTATATCAGAGTTTAGTATTAGAGGATGACAAAATCAATATGTTCGTGTCTTACATAATATGTTATGATTGCAAATGACAGTATTAAATTTAATTAACGTAATTCATTGTATATGATGGAATATAAACAACAGAAAATAACATTAAAATTCATAGTTTATTATACAATTACATGGTGTGTATGACTATCGCTGACAAAACATCTTGAAATATGTAATCTAATAGTAATGAATCAGTTGTATTATAAATGTTTTTCTTTTAATACATTTGGTTTATTTGCAATATGAATTGTATTAAGTGACGATACGTGAAAATGTTCATAATATGGAGATGATCAAAGAAAGAGATTTTATACGAATCATCGTTTCACACCTTAATTATTTTTAACAGGAATGAATGATACAATCAATTGGATAGACCGAACCCTAAGATATAAATAGAGTGTCGATGCAATAAAAGTATATGATGCTTGAAATGCAAAAAGACAAGTTTTAGGTTTTTTTATTCATTCATTGCTAGCAGATTTGTAAATGAGTTTCCTTGTTCCTAACGAATGATTGGAACTTTTTTTATTCGTTAAAATGCCATGCAATGATTATGTTGGTTTTCATGTAAGAGGCACAAAAAATTTGTTCGTTTATCACACTTTAGTGGGAATGCATTTAAATGCATTTTATTTGATGTGAATGTTAGATTGTATAATGAAATTTTAATTTTCGTTCTATTTAATGTAGGTACGGCATCAGCATCCAGACTATTTAATGAATCATTGGCTAAGGTGTCTATGAATGCACAGCAAGGTGGAACAACTGATATTGGTGAGTGTAATAAACCGTTAGTTTTTCGTTAAATTAAAATTGCATTAAATAAGAATATTTCATACGTTCCGGATTGATCATAACTGTCATATTATTGGTGGAATGAATTTGTAAATTAATGAGATTATGTTTATGATGTTGAAAGATAAATCGATAAATTTGTCGATTTTTTTTTTTTGCATAATTTTAATGAAAAGAAATTTGAAAATAAAATAATGAAAAATTATAACTGTTCATTGATCTACATTCAATTGGGATTAAAAGATATTCGTGTAGTGTGTTGTCAGGTGGGGACGCTACTTTAATTAAATACGAATAAAAATTGTGTATTCTCACTTTCATACTGTTGACTGAATGAATTAATCCCCATCTATTTATCTCACGTTAATCTGTGAAAATCCATTTAAATAAATTACATTAAATTGTGGTCAATATATATCGCATAGACCATTGGTTAATGAACATTGTGTTATGTGCGTTTTGTTGTTTAATGTTTGAATAAAAGAGTTTATTCACAATTGAGGCCGAAAACTTCGG